>CAKNYM010044778.1:5330-15523 GCA_932195095.1 Andricus curvator | reverse complement strand
CTACGACCAACCTGGTCCTCCCACCCTGTCACAAACCTCAAACCCACCTAACCTCAACTTCCACACAAATCTGTCTTTATCCCTAAAAATATCCTCACCCCCTTGTCAATCTTTCAATCTCTCAATCAATCCCTCACAAACGAACCCTTCTATACTCATCCACAATCCACTCACCTCAAATTTCACCACAATTATCCGAAAAACTCAGCATCAAACTTTCACCCTTATTAAAAAACTCAGTACAGATACGGACCTGCACGCGCAGTCGGGCCACCCTCGGCTAACCAGTCGGCCTACCCTCGTCATGAACTTTTTAGTGGGGCGAAAGCGACCCAGTGCTACCGGCGTGTGGGTAAAAGTTGCGGATTGAAAGTTTTTTTTCTCGATTTATTTATTTCTTTTTCAATCTTTTGATGTTAGTTTTCATTTAAAATCACTTGTATGTATACAAATAATACTATTTTTGCCGTAAAAATCGTCGTCAATATTATTTTTTATAAAAATCCCCCATTTCCCTCTCCTTGAAATTGTCCATTTTCAACAAACTCTTCGATAATTATACTTTTTTTTAGCAGGAGCGAATTCAAAATAATTCAGAAGAATTCTAGGGATTCAAAAGAATTAAAAGAATTCAATAGAATTCAAAAGAATTCAAGGAATTCAGAAGAATTCAAAGAATTCAGAAGAATCCAAAGAATTCAGAAGAATTCTAGGAACTTAAAAGAATTTGAAGAATTCAGAAAAATTCCAAGAATCCAAAAGTATTCCAAGAAATTAATTTTTAATTTTAGGTCGTTCATTGCAATCTTAGGTGATGTAAGTGTCCCAGTAATCGTGAAGGTCGCAATAATCGTGTAACTTGGTTAATTTATTGTCAAAAAATATGATAAAAGTAACATTTAGAAGAAAAAAATAACATTTCTTTCTAGCATTTTATAGTATAAAATGGAATTTCAATTAATTCAAAGTAGACAGAAGAAGAAAATTGGCGTCACAATTACTGGTACTAAGATCACGATTACTGGAATGTTTGCCCAATTAAGGGCCGTGCACATAATACGTCACACGTTTTTCTTTTGTGTATGCCGTTGTATCCTTTTTACCTTCAAGACAATTTTGTTCTCGTCTTTATTTAAAAAAAGGAAAACCGTGTGACGTATTATGTGCACGAACCCTTACTTAATTTTTAATGCAAAGAATTCAAAAGATTTCGAAGCATTCAAAAGAATTCCAAGAATTCATGAGATTTCAAAAGAATTCGAAGAATTCAAAAGAATTCAAAGAATTCAAAAGAACTCGAAGAATTCTAGGAATTCAAAAGAATTAAAGGATTCAAAAGAATACAAAGAATTCAAAAGAATTCAGCAGAATTCTAGGATCCTAAAAGAATTCGAAGAATTCAAAGAATCCAAAAATTCAAAGAAATTAATTGTTAATTTTAGGTCGTTTATTGTTATCGTGAGTAAGTGTCCGAATAATCTTGAAGGTCCCAATAATCGTGTAACTTGGTTAATGTATTGCCAAAAAATATGATAAAAGTAACATTTACTAGAAAAAAATAATATTCCTTTTTAGCCTTTTATAGTATGAAATGGCATTTCAAGTAATTCAAAGTAGACAGAAAAGAAGAAAACTGGCGTCACCATTACTGGTGCTAAGATCACGATTACTGGGATGTTTACCCAATTGGGGTCGTGCACATAACACGTCACACGTTTTTCATTTGTTTATGTCGTGGAATCCTTTGTGGCTTCGAGGCCATTTTATTCTCGTCTTTATTTAAACAAAGGAAAAACGTGTGACGTATTATGTGCACGACCCCTTACTTAATTTTTTAATGCAAAGAATTCAAAGCATTCAAAAGAATTCTAAGAGTTCATAAGAATTCAAAAGAATTCAAAAGAATTCAAGGAATTTAAAAGAATTCGAAGAATTCAAAAGAATTCAAAACATTCAAAAGAATTCGGGAATTCAAAAGAATCCGAAGAATTCACAAGAATTCAAAGAATCGTGAAGGTCCCAATAATCGTGTAACTTGTTTAATGTATTGTTAAAAAATATGATAAAAGTAACAATTAGAAGAAAAAAAATGACATTTCTTTTTAGCATTTGAAGCCCTCAGAGGAAAAATGTGACTCGGAGAGTTTTGGAGGAAGAACAGTAAAGAAAAAGTTGCGAGGAAAAATAGTAACCGAAAAAGTCCAGAGGAAAAAAGGTAAACAGAATCGCGAGGTAAAAATGTAACTCGGAAATATCCGAGGAAAAACGTTATAGAAAACTTTGAGGGATAAAATGTGATAGAAAAAGTTCCAAGGAAACACGTTTCTTTTGATATTATAAGTTGAGCACGAAAACACTTTAAGAAAACAAGAATGTCAATATGATCAGGTCCATTAAGCTAGCACCTCCACAATCGAATTTTGCGATTTTTCATAGCTCAGAATTTTGGGCTTCTTTGGGGCTCTTGGAATCCGCAAACAAATTTCCCCCAAAACAACCCTTAAGAGAATTTTACAGTGTGGATAAAGTCTCTGATTTTTGGGCTCCTCAAAACTGCCCACTCCGATTTTTGGGCTCCAACCCTTAACGTGAAAAATCAACCCCTTTCTCCCACGCAGATATGACTTTTTCAAAAAATACTCTTTCTGAGAATTTTACAGTGTGGATAAAGTCTCTGATTTTTGGGCTCGAAAAAAATGCCCACACCGATTTTTGGACTCCAACCCTTAACTTGAAAAATCAACCTCTTTCTCCCACGCAGAGATAATCTTTTTGAGAATTTCACAGTGTGGATGGAGTCTCAGATTTTTGGGCTTCTCAAAACTACCCATTTCGATTTTTGGGCTCCAACCCTTAGCGATAAAAATCAACCCCTTGGTACCACGCACATATGACTTAGTCAAAAAATAATCTTTTTCATAATTTTACAATATTGCTAGAGTCTCTGATTTTTTGGCTCCTCGTAGATACGCACACCGATTATTGGGCTGCAACCCTTAACGGTAAAAATCAAACCCTTTGTACCACGCAAATATGAAATTGTAAAAAAAAAATTTTTTTGAGAATTTTACAATGTGGCTAGAGTCTCTGATTTTCGGGCTCCTTGAAGATACCCACTCAGATTTTTGGACTCCATCCCTTAACGTTAAAAATCAACCCCTTTGTACCACGCAGATATGACATTGTCAAAAAATAATCTTTTTGAGAATTTTACAATGTGGCTAGAGTCTCTGATTTTCGGCCTCTTTGGAAATACCCACTCCAATTTCAGGGCTCCAACCCTTAACGGTAAAAATCAACCCCTTTGCACTACGCAGATATGACTTTGCCAAAAAATAATCTTTTCCATAATTTTACAGTGTAGATAGGGTCTTTGATTTTTGGGCTTCTCGAAAATACCCACTCCGATTTTTGGGCTCCAACACTTATCGTTAACCCTTATCGTGACTACAGTCTCTGAGTTTTGGGCTCCTTGAAAATACACACGCTCAAAAATCAGAGGCTCCAGCCACATTGTAAAATTCTCAAAAAGATTATTTTTTGATAAAGTCATATCTGCGTGGTACCAAGGGGATGATTTTTAACGTTATGTATTAGAGCCGAAAATCGGAGTGTGTATTTTCGAGGAGCCCAAAAATTAGACACTCTATTAATACTTCAAAATTCTTAAAAACATTATTTTTTGACACTCATATCTGCGTGGTACCAAGGGGTTGATTTTTAACGTTAAGGGTTGGAGCCTGAAAATCGGAGTGCGTATTTTCGAGGAGCCCAAAAATCAGAGACTCTATTGTTACTTTAAAATTCTTAAAAACATTATTTTTTGACAAATTCGTATCTGCGTGGTAACAAGGGGTTTTTACCGTTGAGGGTTGGAGTCCAAAAATTATAGTAGGTATCTTCGAGGAGCCCAAAACTCATAGACTTGATTGATACTTTAAAATTCTCAAAAACGTTATTTTTCGACAAAGTTATATCTGCGTGGCAGAAAGGGGTTGATTTATAAAGTTGAGGGTTGAAGCCCAAAAATCGGAGTGGCCAGTTTTGAGAAGCCCAAAAATCAGAGACTTTATCCACACTGTAAAATTCTCAAAAAGAGTATTTTTTTACAAAGTCATATCTGCGTGGGAGAAAGGGGTTGATTTTTAAAGTTAAGGGTTGGAGCCCAAAAATCGAAGTGGGTATCTCGGAGAAGCCCAAAAATCAGAGACTCTAGCCACAATGTAAAATTCTAAAAAAGATTATTTTTTGACAAAGTCATATCTGCGTGGGAGAAAGGGGTTGATTTTTAACGTTAAGGGTCGGAGCCCAAAACTCGGAGTGGGTATTTTCGAGGAGCCCAAAAATCAGAGACTCTATTTATACTTTAAAACTCTTAAAAACATTATTTTTGGCAAAGTCATTTCTGCGTGGTTCCAAGGGGTTGATCTTTAACGATAAGGGTTGGCGCCCAAAAATCAGGGTAGGTATTTTCGAGGAGCCCAAAAATCTGAGATTCCATCCACACTGTGAAATTCTCAAAAAGATTATCTTTTGACAAAGTCATGTCTGCGTGGGAGAAAGGGGTTGGTTTTTAGCGTTAAGGGTTGGAGACAAAAAATCGGAGTGGGTATTTTCGAGGAGCCGAAAAAAGCCCAAAAATATGCCGGGAATAAATTTGTGAAAAATTTAAATTTTTTGAAGGGGGTTGATTTTTGAACTTAAGAGTTGTTTCGGGGGAAATTTGTTTGCGGATTCCAAGAGCCCCAAAGAAGCCCAAAATTCTGAGCTATGAAAAATCGCAAAATTCGATTGTGGAGGTGCTAGCTTTATGGACCTGATCATATTTACGTTCTTGTTTTCTTAAAGTATTTTGCTCAACTTATAATATCAAAAGAAACGTTTTTCCTCGGAACTTTTTCTATCACAGTTTACCTTTTTTCCTTTGGACTTTTTCGGTTACTATTTTTCCTCGGAACTTTTTCTTTACTGTTTTTCCTCAAAACTCTCTGAGTCACATTTTTCCTCTGAGGGCTTCATTGTATAGTATGAAATGGAATTTCAATTAATTCAAAGTAGACAGAAAAGACGAAAACTGGCGTCACCATTACTGGTGGTAAGATCACGACTACTGGGATGTTTACGCTATCCCTTGTGGCTTCGAGGCAATTTTATTCTCGTCTTTGTTTAAACAAAGGAAAAACGTGTGACGTATTATGTGCACGACCCCATACTTAAGTTTTTAATGCAAATAATTCAAAAGAATTCAAAGCATTCAAAACAATTTGAAGCAGTCAAAAGAATTCGAGGAATTCAAAACAATTCGAAGAATTCAAAAGAACTCGAAGAATTCAAAAGAATTCAAAGAATTTAAAAGAATTCTATGAAATCAAAAGAATTTGAAAAATTCAACAGAATTCTAGGAATCCAAAGGAATTTAAAGGATTCAGAAGAATTCATAAGAATTTAAAAGAATTCGAAGAATTTAAAAGAATTCGAAGAATACAAAAGAATCCAAAACATTCAAAAGAATTCGGGGGATTCAAAAGAATTCGGGGAATTCAAAAGAATTCGAAGAATTCAAAAGAATTCGAAGAATTCAAAGAATTGAAGTGATTTTTTAATTTTAGATCGTTTATCATAATTTTAAATAAGGTAAGTGTCCCAGTAATCGTGAAGGTCCCAATAATCGTGTAACTTGGTTAATACATTAATAAAAAATATGATAAAAGTAACATTTAGAAGAAAAAAATGACATTTCTTTTTAGCATTTTATAGTATGAAATGGAATTTCAATTAATTCAAAGTAGACAGAAAAAAAGAAAATTACTTAATTTTTCAATACAAAGAGTTCAAAAGAATTCAAAACATTCAAAATAATTCAGAAGAATTTAAAGAATTCAAAGCATTGATCAAAGAGTTCAATAGAATTCAAAAGAATTCACGGAATTTAGAAGAATTCGAAGAATTCAAAACTCTTCAAAAGATTTCAAAGAATTCAAAAGTATTCAAAGAATTCCTGAGAATTCAAAGAATACAAAAGTATTCAAAGAATTAAAACTAATTTTTAATTTTAGATCGTTAGTTTTAATTTCGAGCAATACTTAATTTTTGAATTCGAAGGATTGAAAAAAATTTCAAAAGAATTCAAAGAGTTCAAAGGAATTCGTAAGAATTCAAACGAATTCAAAGCATTCATCGAAGAGTTCAATAGAATTCAAAAGAATTTGAAGAATTCAAAAGAATTCATAAGAATTCAAAATAATTCAAAAGAATGGTAAGAATTCAGAGAATTCAAAAGAATGTCAAGAATTCAGAAGAATACTAAAGAATTCGAAGAATTAAAAAAATTCAATGTATTTCAGAACTCGAAGATGGTTTCAAAGTGCTTTCAACTTATGTAATAGCATTATTTTTCTTACGTCTCTAAAGAAGCGAGAATAAAGAAATTCTATTTCCTGTGTATCACACACTATTAAAGAAACCTGAGGTTTTGTAAATTAGAAGGTGGCAGCACATGTCTGGAAATATTTTTATATTCTGACATGTAGTCACGTTGCAAAATTCTAGCGTCGTTACCGACTCAGTCTGTGCGAAACCGGCAGGGCGATTCTCCCGGATTTCGATAGGAAAATTTTGAAAACAAAATTTTCGAAATTTTTTTTTTCCTCACAGCGTTACAGGCTTCAATAAAAAACTAAATTTGTTATTGTAAAAATTTCGGTAGCGAAATTTTAATAAAAAAATTTTCGAGACAAATTGTTGTTATTGTAAAAATTTCGATAGCAAATTTTTTCCCCCGCAGCGTTATAAGCATCAATAAAAACAACCAAATTTGTTATTGTAAAAATTACGATAGCAAAATTTTGAAAACAAATTTTTTCCCCACAGTGTTATAGGATACAATAAAAAAACTAAATTTGTTATTGTAAAAATTTCGATAGCGAAATTTTGAGAAACAAAGTTTCGAGAAAAATGGGGTTTTCCTCACAGCGTTACGGGCTTCAATAAAAACAACTAAATTTGTTATTGTAAAAATTTCGATAAGAAAATTTTGAAAAAAAAAATTTGGAGAAAAAGTTTTTTTCTTGAGAGCGTTATAGGTTTCAATAAAAACAACTAAATTTGTTATTGTAAGAATTTTGAAAAAAAAAATTTCGAAATTTTTTTTTCTCCACCGCGTTATAGGCTTCAATAGAAACAACTAGATTTGTTATTGTAAAAATTTCGATGACAAAATTTAGAAAAAAAAAGATTTCTCGAGAACATTTTTCCCCACATCGTTATAGGCTTCAAATTTACCTCCAAAATTTTTTTTTCAAAAAGTTCCCATGGAAATTTTTACAGTAATAAATCTAGTTGTTTTTATTGAAGCCTATAACATGGTAAAAAAAAATGTTGTAAGAAAATTTGTTTTCAAAATTTTGCCATCGAAATTTTTACAATAACAAATTTAGTTGTTTTTATTGAAGCCTTAACACTGTGGGCAAAAAAAAATTTATCCAACATTTTTTTCTCAAAATTTTCTCATCGAAATTTTTACAATAACAAAATTAGTTGTTTTTATTGAAGCCTATAATGCTGCGGGGAAAAAAATTTCTCGAAATTCTTTTTTTCAAAATTTTGCAATCGAAATTTTAACAATCACAAATTTAGTTTTTTTTATTGATGCCTATAACGCTGCAGGAAAAAAAAATTGCGAGAAAATTTTTTTTCCAAAATTTTGCCATCGAAATTTTCACAATAACAAATTCAGCTGTTTTTATTGAAGCCTAAACGCTGTGGGGTAAAAAAATTTTCTCGAAAAGTTTATTCTCAAAATTTTCTTATCGAAATTTTGACAATAACAAATTTAATTGTTTTTATTGAAGCCTATAACGTGGTGGGAAAAAAAAAATTTCGAAAATTTTTTCCAAAATTTTCCTATCGAAATTTTTATAATAACAAAATCAGTTGTTTTTATTGAATAACCCTATAACGCTGCAGGGAAAAAAAATTTCTCGATTTTTTTTTTAAATTTTGCAATCGAAACTATTACAGTAACAATTGTTGTTGTTTTATTGAAGCCTATAACGCTGTGGGGAAATACATTTTTTCGAGAATTCTTTCTTTCAAAATTTTGGTATCGAATTTTTTATAATAACAAATTCAGTTGTTTCTATTGAAGCCTATAACGCGGTGGAGAAAAAAAACTTTTCTCGAAAATTTTTCTTTCAATATTTTTCTATCGAAGCTTTTACAATAACAAATTTTGTTTTTTTATTGAAGCCTATAACGCTGTGGGGTGAACAAAAATTTTCCTATCGAAATTTTTACAGTAACAAAAAATTCTTTTACCTAAGTATATTATGATAAGAAATCTTAAAACCTCGCTGAAACGCGAATTTTTCTGAATAATTATCAAATTCTTTGTGAAAAAAATGTATAGACTGACGGAAAAGTGTCGTAGACGTTTTCCCAACTTTTAAAAAATCCTGTGAAGTTTCTGAAATTGTATCACTAATAAACAATTCAAAAGCAAGGTTAGAGAAACATTTGCATTAATTGAAACATGAATTTATAAGACCTAGAACTTATCAATCCAATACATAAACTAACTACAACTCATCGATTCTGCACAGGTATTTAAAGACTACCAAAATATCCTGCGAATGGTTAAGAACTGAATGAGAACCCTTCGTAAATAAATAGGATTAATAATATTATTGAAATAGTTGGAGCAACAAAAAGACAAGTTTTGGGCCGGGGTAGAAATGAACTTTTAATTAAAATGATGCATCTTCAATAATAAATATCTATCAAAAAAGATAAAATATTGACGAAAAATTGAATAATTACATTTTTAGTTAAACAAATTGATTTTCAATGAGAAAAACTAATTTTCAACCAAAGGCATAACATTTGAACCAAAAAGATTAATTTTCTACCACAAAAGAATAATTTTTAATAAAACACATGAATTTTCAACCGAATAAAGTTTATAGCCAAATAAAAAAAATTTTCAACGAAATAGTTCAATCTTAAACCAACCAGATGATTTTTCAAACAAAAAGATTAAATATCTATAAAAAAAATTGTTCGACGAAAAATGGAATAGTTAAATTTTCAGTTATGAAAATTAATTTTCAATGAAAAAACTAATTTTCTACCAAACAAGAATAATTTTTAACAAAATACATTAATTTTTAACCAAATATTTCAATTTTCTAATGGAATTTCAAAGAAGTTTAATTTTCTACCAAAAAAAAGAAGAATTTTCAACAAAATAGATGCATTTTCAACTTAAAAACAATACATTTTCAACCAAAAATGGAATAGTTTAATTTTTAGTTAGAGAAATAATTTTTTAAACAAATAAAATAAATTCCCAACGAAATAGTTAAATTTTCAACCAAACAAATGAATTTTCTAAGAAAAAGAATAAATATATAAAAAAAAATTGTCGACAAAAAATTTAATTAAAATTCAAGTTAAAAAATAATTTCCAATAACACGTTAGAAAGGGGGTCGTGTGTGACCTAAGTTATTTCGGTGGCCAGTCATTGGGGTGCCTTCTCGCCCCCCCCCCCCCATGACACGTTGGAAAGTGGGACGCGTGTGACCAATGTTATTTCTGTAGCCAGTCTTAGGGGTGCCTTCCTACCCCCACGGCACGTTAGAAAGGGGGTCAAATGTGACCTTAGTTATATCTGCGACCATTCATATGAGCACCTTCTCGTTATTTCTGTCGCCAGTGCTGGGTATTCATCCCAACGCCCCCATGAGACGTTGGAAAGGAGGTCGTATGTGACCTAAGTTACTTCTGTGGCCAGTCATAAGTGTGCATTACCCGACATGACATGTTGGAAAAGCGGTTGTTTGTGACCTTAGTTATTTCTATCACCAGTCACAGGGATGCCTTCCTGCCCCCTATGACACGTTGGAATGGGAGACGTGTGTAACCTCAGTTATTTCTGTGGCCATTTTTAGGGGTGCTTTCTCACCCCCCCATAAGACGTTGAGAAGGATATCTTGTGTAACATCAGTTATTTCTGCGAACGGGCACAGGAGTGCCTTCCCGCCACCCATGACACGTTGGAAAGGAGGTCGTGTGTGACCTAAGTTATTTCGGTGGCCAGTCATAGGGGTAACTCCCCCCTCCATGACACGTTGGAAAGGGGGCGTGTATGATCTTAGTTATTTCTGTGACCAGTCACAGGGGTGCCTTCCTGCCC
>CAKNYM010044777.1:96275-125266 GCA_932195095.1 Andricus curvator | reverse complement strand
TGTCGCACGGCAACAATGGGAAGGCCGGAAGAGTTACGACCGACCCCCTGGGTTCAAGCATCCTCGAAAAAGTTCGCGGTGAATTAGACGAGGGTTTTCCATTTACTTTGAAGCGCCTGCTTTCGAGTGTACTGTGTGCGCTTTCCCGGCGGCGGATTGCTCGTTTCCAGGCGCATAAATGAAGCAGATTTTCAATTAATTGAAAAAACAAAAAAACAAGGCCGTTTTAAAAAAAAACGAAGACTTTAGTTTTATGAATTATGCCATTGAGATTATGTGGTTAAAATATTACATCAAACAATTCATCCGTGTAGAAGGAAAATGGGATCAACGAATACATGGGCTAAAAATCAAGCCTGAGGAAGCGCCTTAACGTGTTGCGCCCTGCGAAGGTTTAGGAGTTTCGAGCTGAGGGGATGTTTGTGACGTCGTTGCATGTTCTCGCGCGAATGGTGGGATGATGCGACAAGCGTCTACTACACCCCGACTGCAACTTTGCGCTCGGGTCTCGTATTGTGCACGCGCACCGCCCACTTACTCGTGGGAAATTTTGATATCGATGTTTCAATTAGCTTTGAAGATATCTATTACTTATCATAATGTGAGGGTTGAGACTTTTCTTCTTTCTGTTAATGAGTTGAATCGTAACTAAAATGTAATTTTGTATTTTTCTAATTATGAAGCCTAAAAGTTTTTTTACACAAAAGCAAAATATGTTTAGCAGTCATTTTGGATTCTTAATAATAAAGCACAACACCTTCTTCCAGTTAACCAAAAATAAAATTCGATTTTAAGTCGAAAAGTTCAATTACGCAAATAAATAACAGAGCTAACCTTAGTGATGGGCGCTGCTCGGTATTTCACAGTCATGACCAATCCTGACCGGTCCTGACGATAAATGTTGGTAAAACGCGGTCAGACCCAAATATTTCCACCAGAAAAGATTTTTTTATAGAGAAAAGTGAAGTGAACAGTGAAGCATCTAATTTCGTGCATCTTTTTGTAACAAAGTTACAGCAATGTAATTTTGCTCATCTTGACTTGATTTTTCAAAACGTCCGACATGAGTTTTTACTAGTGATGTCGAGCGATATTTCCCGATCTCGACTCGATCCTGGCCTCCAGTATCGGAAGTGGATCGAGTCGGTTTTGGCTCGACTCGACTTTGGCTCGGGAAGTCGATATATCGACTCGTGATCGTGTCGGTTTTTCGATACTCCTTCGACAGATGTGCACTTCTCAGTTGAACCGAGCGGAGAGGGAAATTTGACAATGGCTTGACGTCACTCGGCCCCCCCTGACTCTTCCACTGCCTGGTTAAACCGGTTATGACCTCTAGTGTCACGTCCCGTGACATATATATATATATGTTAATATATTTATTTATATATTTATCTATTTGCATGCTTACACTAATAAATACTCAATAAATATAGAGCGAATATTGCGCGCTGTAGAGCGTAGCTATATATATATATATATATATATATATATATATATATATATATCGGCACGTTGTACGCTGTAGAATATAACTATATATATTGAGCACGAGAGTAAAGGTATAGAGTATAGACTATAGTAAGAACATTGTAATCCGTAGCGTACACTGTCTAGCTAGCCATAGCTAGACATAGACTATAGAGCATGAAAGCACGTGGAGGCTGGAGGACATAGCTATAGATATACTGAAAACATTGTAAGCCGTATAGTATATCTATATATACTCGTGACGTCCGCGTATACACCGACGTCCAAGCATGCAGGGACGTCGCCTTAGGCCCTATAAAAACTCGTTGGACCAGCATGGGTCAGTCTTTAGTCTTAAGTCATTAGCAAAGTGATAAGTTAGAAGTTATAGTTCACCTCTTCTCTATTTTTCTACGGTTTTCTCCGATTCGACTGTCCAGTGTCTAGTGTGTCAAACCGGTATCTCTCGCGTGTTAGTGTGTGTACCCTTGTGACAGTGTTGTGCACTGGAAAACCCGCATCTGGGAATTCCCATCTTTGGAATACTTCGAACCAATTTCAACCTGAATTGGACCCACTATTATCAATCATTGGAACACTTTGAATACCATTCAAGGAACTACCAAAATCTTGGATATCCAATTCATAATAAGTGCACAACCCCTTCTTCCACACCATTACACAGACCATCTAGATAACATTTGATAATATATATATAATAATATATATATATAATATATATAATAATTCTAATTTCATTTATCTAATTCCTTTGGGCCATAATATATGAGTATCCTTTATTTTAAAGGTCCTGCCCAAGGATTAGAGACAAGTCTACAAGTCTTCCTTCAGCTTCTTGTGCTAAACTCTTTTAATCAATAAATTTTAATTGTAATTATTCATAATAAATTGTTGAACTCATCTATAATTTATTTATTGGCTTCTCTTTCCTCTTCCCTGTGCGAGATCTTCGATCTCAACTAAAACGAGGAACCTAATTAAAAAGGAAAGTATTTTGCGTTTTCCATGACGTAACACTAGTGAAAATGCTGAAATATATTTTCCCCATAGTGGAAGAGTTGTACTTTGGCTTAGTAGCAAATAATTTGAAACATCCAAATGCAACTATAGACCCTGTTTCCAACCTTCATTCAATTTTAAATTGTTTTTTAATGAAAAAGAATCTTTTTTCAATATTTGGCAATATTGGACTGTTTATACGGCAACGGCCATACTACGCTGGAAACACCAGTTCCCGTTAGATCACTGAAGTTAAGCAGTGTTGGGCGCAGTTAATACTTGGATGGGTGACCGTCTGATACTACTGCGTTGTTGTTGGCGGTCGTGGGTGTGGTGAGCCCACACTTGTAGTTATTACTACAAGAAACTATCCACCTAGAAACACTACCCGAATCGGGTAGTGTCACGCTTACCCCTAGAGGCTCGCCGAAAGGGAAATGGTTTAATGGTATATTGAAAAGGAGCAAATATAAAGCCGATATTGAAAACTGAACAATTTCCAGCTTGTTTTAAATCGAAAGCCTTCGATTGAATCGTGAACATTTCAGAGTGCTGCATCCTACATTTAATTTTTCAACTCTACAATAATTGTAATTTTTTCCTTTTTAAATTATCAATTCGTGAAAAAGAGTTTTGTACTTTAATGTATAAATAATAATTATAGAATTATTATTTCAAAAAGTTTAAAATTTTTTTAATTGCTTAATTTGTATTGTTTTTCAATTATGATTTCTTCAAATGATATAATTAACAAATTTATTAATTCATTCTTCAATTTCGAGGATCACAAATGACGGCGTGGATACATATTTGTGGAGCAGAAATCTTTGAAATGTTCTATTTATACAAGTTTTTTCAACAATATAGTAAAATTTTCCACCAATGATATGAATTTTTAACAATTCAGTTAAACTCTCATTCGAACAGTTTAATTTATCTTTGAAATGTTCTTTTTATACAAGTTTTTTCAACAATATAGTAAAATTTTCCAACAATGACATGAATTTGTAACAATTCACTTAAACTTTCATTCGAACAGTTTAATTTTCAAACCAAATATGTACGATAACTTCTCAATGAAAACGTAAATAGTTGAATTTTCAATAAAAGATGGAATGGTTAAATTGTTACTTCAGAAAATTAATTTTCAATATAAAAAAAGAGTTTTCAACAAAATAGTTACATCCTCAACCAATAAAATGAAATTTTAACCAAGTAGTTCAAATTTCAATGAATTAGTTGAACTGTCAACCAAGACGATACATTTTCTAGAAAAGAAGACTAATTTTTCACAAAGTACATGCATTTTTAGACAAAGAGGTAAATTTTCAAATTAAAAAGATAAATTTTCTACCAAAAATGAGCGAGTTACATTTCCAATTAAAAAAAAAATTACTTAAAAAAACGAACTTTAAAAAAAATACTTGAATTTTCAAGTAAAGAAATTACTTTCCAAATAAATTGATAAAGGTTCATTTGTAAACATTAAAATGAATTTACAACAATGCGCTTCAACTGTCAACTAAGAAGTTGAATGTTCAACCAAGACACTTAATTTTACACCAAAAAGACAAATTTTTAACAAACACATGAATTTTTAACACTGTAGTGAAATTCTTAACGAATTTTTACCCGAAAATCAAAAAGTTCTGTTTTCTGTTAGAAAAATTAATATTTAACCAAAAATACTAATCATCGCGAGAATAGCTTCAACTTTTAAAAATAAAAATAAATTTTCAATCTATGATGTAGTTCAATTTTCAACTGAAAAAGATAAATTTTCACTCATAAATCGAATGGATACATTTTCCATGGAAAAAATTAATTCTCGAACAATAAAAACGTGTTTTCAATAATACAGTTAGATTTGCAACGAAAGAATCAATTTTTAGTTCAATTTTCAAATGAAGAGATTGATTTTTAACTAAAATGATGAATGCTCAACTTGACTACTTAAGATTTACAGTTATGAAATAAATTTCCACCTACAACCAACGATTTTTCAACAAAATAGGTCAATTTTTACAAATTAATTTATTTTCCCAAAAATACCAATTTTTAAGAAAGCACATGAATTTTTCACCAAGTAATTACATTTTTAAGGAATTAATTCAGTTTCAAACAAAACGATGAATTTTCAAGCTTTTTAAATGAATTTATAAATATTCATATTATTTATAAGAATTATTTCCGGGAGAATAATTAATTGATTATTATTATTTTCTCTCGATTTCCCACCGGTCAAGAAGATGAATTTTCATCAACATATCAAATACTTCAATTGTCAGGAAAAGAAAATTAATTTTGATTTAAAAAAAAAAAATTCTCAACAAAATAGTTCTATTTTCAAATAAATCCTGTTCAACTAAAATTCAGAATGTTCGACCAGAAAAATGAATTTCCAACCAAGTAGTTGAATTTTTAACTACAAAGGCTACATTTTCAACCAAAAATGGAATAGTTAAACTTTCAGTTTCAAAAATTAATTTTCAACTAAACAAGTCAATTTAAATGGTTGAAATCTTTGAAATGTTCTACTTATACAAATTTTTTTATTGTAAAGTACGTGTAAATGCGACAGCATTTGAATGAAACAATTCCGAATGAGAAATTTGTTGAACTTTTAATTTTTAACGTTCAAAATTCAAAACAGTTCCACTATCAATGTTTTTATTTACAGTTTACTTTGCATTACTTCAAATGCAAAGAATTTTCATCTTCAGGAGTTACAATTTTCAACTGCAATAGCCGTGAATAATGTTCTTGGACCAAAAAAAAAAGAAAAACAAGAAATGACCGGGACTTTTGTTTACTGTAGCTGTAGCGGGCGAGTTTAAAATTAAAAAACTCTGAAAGAAGTCCCTGTAAGTACAACAAAGGGAATTGTTTTTCTCCTTATAAACGCCTACAATGTGTATTACTTATATAATTTGCTTATATATTAGTCGAGTTCTATTTTATCAGAAAATTTTGGTCTAAGAACATGATTCGCAATTTAATTGTAACAAGAGTAGATGCAAGAAAGATTTTTTCCGCCTATAAACGCCTAGAATGTTCATTTCTTTACCTACTTCGTGCATAAAGTAATCAAATAGTGAGGAATAACAAAATTTTATCTACACAATTCATTGTCAATATAGTTTAAAAAATAATCAAAGAAATCACGATTTCTTTCTGCCTATAAATATGTGCAGTGTACATTTGTTTCAACGATTTGTATATAAAATAAACAATTAGCGATGATTGGCAATATTTTGCTCTAGAAGATCATTGGACATATAACTTGAACATAATCAGACGAAAAAACGATTTATTTTCGTTTAAAAACGCCTGATATGTAAATATGTTTATGTAATTAGTTAATAAAATAAATAAATATTGATGTATGGCGAAAGTTTGTCAGAAAATCTCATTGGTAATAAAATTTCAGCAAGGTCAGATGAAAAAACGATTTCTTTTCGCTTAAAAACGCCCAAAATGATTCTTTATTTTTCTTATTCTATTCTTACCCTCTATTCTTTATTTAATTTCTGTATGTATAATTTGTCAATAAAGTAAAGAAATATTTGTGCATAGCAACATTTTTTCTGTAAGTTTCATTGGCAATATGATTTCAGCAAGTTCAAAAGAAAAAATATAGTCCAAGTAGGCGCCGAGCGCCTACAAGTAAGGGTTTCGTAGCCTATTAAGATGTTAATGTAAGTCTTAACAGAATCTTAACCCAAATATTTTCTAACTTTGAGAAAAAAAATGTTTGAACGAAAATTTTTATTAAAAAACAATTTGATGAAAAAATAAGGTTTTGAAAAAAATAATTTGTTGAACAAAAATTTGTGAAAAAAAATGTTGCTGGGGAAAAATGTGTTTAAAAATAATTTTGAAAAAAGACCCTAGAAAAAACCGACGCGATCTCGACACGATGACGAGAACGTACCCGGTAACAAGGAGTTCATTGAGACGCATAGAATGGCATTTAAAAAAGTAGACACTTCAATGCCTTGAAATGCGTACTAATTGCATTTTTGTCCGAAATGCCATTAAATGCGTTTTATGGCTTGAATCTTGTCTCGTTCCAATCATTTTCAATGCGCACAAATGAAAAGGCATTAAACTGACGTCATGGCAATACTGTTAAGTGAATTGGCGTTAATGCTATTTAATGCGGTTCGCCGAGCCACCCACTTGAATGCCATATAATGCCTTTCATGACACAAAGTATTGAATTGGGTTAATGCCATTTAATGCGGTTCGCCGAGCCACCCACTTGAATGCCATACAATGTCTTTCATGGCAAAAAGTATTGAATCGGGTTAATGCCATTCAATGCTGTTTCGAGATATTTTAAGTTGAATGCCATACAATGTCTTCTGCGGCAGATTGCATTGACAAGGCTAATGACATTTAAGAAGAATAGGAACCATATAGGAACTGAGGAACAGACGCGAAAGTGATATAGTAGCCGAAAAGTGAGCATGCTCATAGTATTTCGTTGTGGTTTATTCTTGCATTACTTTTAATAATAACTTTTTTTTTAATAATACTTTTTAATAATAACTGCAAGATGTTCGCGTATGTGATTTTACTCTCGCGTAACGTTTCAACAAAAGTTCATACGTCAAGAATAAAAAAATATGATGCCGCGAAGCATTCTCCATCGCAAAAATACCACATCCTCGTCTCTCTGAATAACGGCGGAAAGGCCGACATACGAGAGGGAGTAATATTAAATTTAGCAGGTAAGTTGAAAAGCTTTTCAATTTAAGGCCATGTGAGCGTAACCTCAACAATTTGTTTACATTTTTTTCAAAACCACCTTACGTTCACACCAAACGCGATATCGAGTTGAAAATTTGGGAAATCAAATGAGAAACAACCCTGGCGGACTGGCCGAACGCAGGCGTTACGCTGCAGCGTAACGGTAAAGTAATGGTATAGTAATGGTAAAGTAATATGGCATTACAACTAATAAACAAACCAAATAAATATGTAAACAGTTGCAATTATAATAATACGTTAAAATTCACGTTAATGGGTCATGTCGTAATTGCAACACGTTTATTTTTCAGCGTTAAAAAATAAAAAAACGAAGTTGCTGTCATTGAAGTCGGACCCCTGCATGTTGGCAACCCGTTTGAAGCCGCCGTTAGCAAACTGCCAACACGCAGGGGCCCGACTTCAATGACAGCAGCTTCGTTTTTTTATTTTTTAACGCTGAAAAATAAACTTGTTGCAATTACGACATGAGCATTTAACGTAAATTTTAACGTATTATTATAATTGCAACTTTACTTTATTCACACAAACTTTCATATCGATATCTCATTTCGTGTGGAATTGCCCAGCTAACACAGTTACTAGTCCGAATAGTCACATAATTGTAACAAGATTAAAAAAAACCAGTCACTGGTGACTTCCATGCTGGTCACCCAGTGACAATATATTTCCCACTCAAAGTAGTAACAAATTACAAGCGAAGCAGGTAACATTATCCCGCCATTGTAATCACATGCTTGTAACAAAGTGATGTTTGGAAACGCAACGTGCAATGACAGCTTAACCTCAAAATATACATCGTTTCGGAATTATAATTATGAATATTTTTGCAAAAATGTTGGAAAGGAACATAATTAAACGATAAATAAGTTCCAGAAAAGGGAGATAATATGTGAACAAAGCTTTTATAAAAAAACAGATATTTATCAGCTGAACCCTTACGAAAAAGAAATTACATTATAGAGGTTAGACCCAAAATGTATATGTATAAATGAAGATCGCTGCCGGCTGTTACCGCCATGTTACTAGTCTGACAGGGAAAGGTTGCAAACAAGCCTCCCTAGTAAACTACGGCGATTATGCCGTTACCTGCTAGGAGACTGAGATACAAGTAACAATTCCTCTGATAACATGTGATCATTCAGGAACCTTTCAGGATGGTAACAGGTTAGCTGGGTGGTATGATAAAAAATATGTCGGTAAAGTACAAATCGGATAAGTGTTACATGCGCTTAAGGATTTTGAAAGGTTTTGAGATAATAAAAAAAATTTCTTTAGATATCGTGGGAAAATTTGAAATGTTTTTTCACTTTCCAAAATTAATTTTAAAAGAATATAACTTTCGAGCATGATGTCTTAAATCACTGTTACGTGTGAAAGTAAATTTGCATTCTATGCACATAAAGCGATCCATGTTTATGGATATATAAATCTATTTCCAATGGCATGAAAATCAAAAAGGATCAAACTATTCCACTTGCACGAAATTCAAAACGATCGCGATACGAAATTTGGACACGAAACTTGCCGATCGTCCCCGAGCGCAAAGTTGTAGTCGGAGTCATGATCCAACAAACTATGGTCTCGCCACGCGCAAGTAAAAAAAAGTCGACCAATCAGACGGCTCCCTAGTTAGACCCGACTACCCTTCCATCTTGGATCTTTAAATCCAATCTTCTTCACAACTTTGAATTCGAATGGCAGTTGGCTTCGCGTTCCGTTCGTGCCAGTGCAGCGAGCATGGTGGGGGTACTCGGGTAACGCGAAGTCGAACGTATTTGAGCATCGAAGTGGCGGGACCATGGTTTGTTGGATCATGAGTCGGAGTGTAGACAGGCCTACCCGACTCTGTGTTAATATAATGACTGAATTCAGAGCCACCTACCGTCATCAACAGAACTACACTTGAATGTGTAGGTGCATATAGTATGCATGGATGGTTTAAATGTGTTGAATAAAATTTTAAATCTCAAATAAATGTAAGAATTATTGTTAATTTACCGAAATATTACTCGAAAAATAGAAAAATAGTATTTTCTATCATTTTATTATATTTTCCGAATAATATTTCGTTAAATTAACCTTAATTCTTCAAATTATTTGTTATTTAAAATTTTATTCAACCCACTTAAAACATTGATGTACGCATATTGAACTGAGGTCGACGGCGAATTTGCCACCCGCGCCAAATCAATTTTTGTTGGTCCGTGATTCTCTACTTTCGTCGGTAAATGCAATGTTGGTAGAGCATTTGCAGCTAATCGTCTTGCTCCATTTTGCGTATAATAAAAAAACTTACTGTCAAAATGCTTCATACAAATGAAAAACCGTTGCGAGGTTATTTCTTTTAGAGTAAGTTTTTTCAAATCATCATTTCCAGTAATTTCAATCCATGACGTTCCATGTTTTGGAAATTGATGACCTACGGTCTGTTTACCACGTACTTGCCTCGTGGCACACCCTGTCACTACACATTTCTGTCGATCCATCGCTGAATAAATTTCATAAAAATATTTTCACGGTTTACAACATTTTGACACTTTTGACACATAACCTCAAATCACACCACGTCAAATTCAAAAAATATCACCGCCAGCTGTTTCACGCAATCCGCTTTCCTATTGGCTCTTTTAATTTCTATACTAATGCCACCTACCGCCATCAACACAAATAATCTGCACTCTCCTTGCCCCTCCTAAAGTCTCTCCCATGCCATTTCTAACTTGGGAGTCGGGTAGGCTGGAGTGTAGACGCTTGTGACGATCCGAGCGTAGAGGGAAGATAGGTATAGAGGCGACAATGCAGCGGGCAGCTTGAAGCACGCTAAGGGGAGCGAGACGGCAGGGGAAGGCTCAGTTAGGTTTAGTTTGGGAACCAGCAACGCGTGGCGCTAGTGCCACGAACCAGTGCTTTATGCTTAACGTGTGTCAGTGGGGTAGGTGAAGAGAGTGTGCCGTGTACATGAGTCGAACTGCAAAAAATTTAGAACCCTTATACCTGGACTGGTCTTTCCGAACTATATTCTGGATATTCACTTTCTTCCAATATTTTCGTGAATGGAAATATCCACCAATGCGTTTTTCATTTGAAACTTTGTATTTTAATATTTTAAGTTAAAATTGAAGAACAAAAGAGTTTTTTTCAATGACACCATTAGAAATTTGTTTTATTCGCTTAGACGAATAATTCTTTTCTTAGAATTATAATAAAATTTATGGGCATTTTTTGCATTATTTGATTTTGTACTTATACATTCTCTACTCTCATACTTATCTTTCTGCACTCGTGGAAAAAATCTGAATAATGTAGGTACAACTTCAAAAAGAAACTTATAAATAAGAAAACATTTTATCGTTATCGTAGGTACAGTTGAGCTCTCGGATCCAATAACTCACCCGACTCTCGTACTATTTTACAAAGTACATATTTCAATCAATTTTGAATGAATTTATCTAAAATATTCCAGACATTTTCTTTGAACTATATAGAACAACTTTCTCGCTGGAAGTTGTTTTAGATTTGAAGTGGCCTCGATACTTTTTGTCTCCGAAAGTTGAAAAATGTGGTTACAGATCGGCCTTAATTTGCAATTGGATATTATTAAACAAAAGGTCATTTTAAACTTTTTATTATTTTGTAGGCATTCGCTGAGTATACTTTGTATGTGTCCTTACTTTCAAAGAGTTTCAATAAAATTGATACGAGTTGTGATGATTTATGTTTTAATTACTTATTGAGTATTAGGAAAAAAAATTTCTTTTCAGTTTTTAATTTTTATTCCTAAAACTAATTTTAAGACATAAAAATTCTAAATATGCCTTGTTAAAATATAGAAGCCTACATCTAGAAAATTAATTTTGTGAATTTGAAAATTCCCATTCCTTGAGACCCGGGGCAACGCTTTTAGCGTTTTCGAGCGTCCGGCGAGTTTAAATTCGAGAGCTCAAGTGCAGAAATTGTTTCAATGAAACACTTTAAAAAAAATCAAAATTGCGATTCTAACTCAACATTTAAAAATATTAAAAGTATAACAATAACAAAATCCTATAATATTAAATAACGAACTAATAAACAAGAAATACATTTCTTCTCTTGCTTCTCCAGTAAAATATGATATACAATATCCTTGAGTGTTTCAACTTTTAATATTATTTGTATAATTTGGACGTATTCATTCGACAAAATTGATATTTATTATTCTACACGTAGAAAGAAGAATATTCTCCAGAAGTATGGGCTCTTGCAATTCTAACATTGTTAATTTAGGGAAAAATCAGACAAAGTATTATGCCCCATTACGGGAACTTTCCGATAAATAATTTTTTTGACGTAATTAATTTCTTCACGTAATTTATACACGGCTCCTGAGTACAAAAATATATATTTTTACCAAAACAACAAACAATCATATTTCCTATACTTTTACCAATACGGTAACAAATGTTTCAATTGTTATGTAAAAAATCGTTGCTTTGTCCAAATTTTTCATTTAAAAAAAGTTCAGTACTGAAAATGGAGAGAATATTCTTATTTCTTAAGACTACAAGACATAACGATCTGCTTTATAAATATTTGATTGTTTCCATAGAATTTATACGTGAAAAGTATTGAAAATAACGCACATTCCATTTTCACACCTGCAAAGTTCTGAAATTGTTACAGAGATTTATATGTAAGGAAAATTCATTAACAACCCTACCGTTTATGTTGTAATCCAAAATTTACTATTGCAGAGTGGCAAGGAAGGTTTGAAGCACCCTACATATAGAAAGGCAAATTGCAGTGGATCAACATTACCACTAAAAACAATAACTTTCCGTCTAAAAAACTCTCGTCATATTAGTCCAGGCATCTTGTAATTTTTCACCGCGTTCGTTTTCTATAGCGTTTCACTGAGAATTTCAATGGGATGGGAATTTGAACTTTTCCAAACATGACTACGACGCTTCCCGAAAATATTTTTGAACAATTTTCCAAAAACAGTGTTTTCGTAGACTGCTTTCGTAAGCTTTAGAAAATTCTGAAAAAGTTAAAAAAAAAGAAGAAAATTCTTTCAAGAATAGGCGCAGAGTTGTATGTCTTCAAAGAACCCCGATTTTTTTCAAAAAGGAGGCTAAAAACCCAATTCTGAAGTTAATATTTGTACTTTAGAACCTGTCAATTTTACGAAAAAATATTCTCCATTCTAATTAAAGTGTACGCAATTTCGAGTAATTCTAATAAGAACAATGACCGAACCTCAAAGTGTCATAAGTTACGGCCTCCCAAACTTGACCACTTTTGACGTATTCTTCAGAGCAAATTACTCGTATTTAG
This sequence comes from Andricus curvator, assembly GCA_932195095.1. Lineage (NCBI taxonomy): Eukaryota > Metazoa > Arthropoda > Insecta > Hymenoptera > Cynipidae > Andricus > Andricus curvator. The sequence continues at coordinate 112,687 of CAKNYM010044777.1, read as the reverse complement.
TTTGTTGAAAATAATTCTTTTGTGGGTAAATCTATGTTAATGATGGCAGAGAAAAAATTTTCATGTAGAAAATTATGTATAAATGTAAAAAAAAACATCTTCCAGCCTTCATAGGTCAAGAGTTAGGACTCTTAAAAAAAAAACACATTTTTTGCTATTTATAACCAGAAAAAGTTTTTTAAATAGGTCGTTCGGCAAATATCCTACGGAAAACGGCAACGGCATTAATAACATAAGTAACAAACCGTTCCAGATGAAAATAAATTTTTTCGTACAAGATGCCTGGACTATATTCAAACTTTTACATATGACGGAATTTTTTTAAACGTTGTTTATTTTAGGCATCTTCTGCATTTTCCTGCTGTCTTTTGCCTCTTTTTTATCTTTTAGGAGCGTCAATAAACGCAGGTAAAAACGTCCAAATAGATCCTGATAGTCCAGCGGTTGAAAATTAAAGTTCTACATATTTTTGTTATTTCTTTCCCCAGAAAGCATTTATATCTCATACAGTTATGAAATTTCAACATTATTTATAACTAAATTTTTTGTACATATATTAATAAATACTATATTCGTACAAATTTCTACAAACAACAAGTTTTGTGTTATGACTGAGTACAAGTTTTTTAAAAATATAAGTGATTGCAATGTCGTACTGGAAAGATTATAAACTAATATTATCATGGAAAAAATGTTAAAAAATATGATTACCATCAACTTAAAAGAATAATTCAATGAAAAACATAATATCTACATTTTTCCATGAAAATAAGGGATCTATTCGCCATAAATATGCAAAGACATATTTTTGTAGTAAATGAAATAAGGCGAAAATTAATAATAATCAATTATAAATTAAAATATTTATAAGGGGTATATAAAAGAAAAAAGAATTCCGAATCTCAATTTGCAGACTCGATTTTTCTGTTCCCTTTGGGTTATAAATGAACCACGTGAAAAGAGACATGAATCAGATAATATTTAGAGGTCGCTTATAGTAAATTTGTCTGGTTTTACACAAAGATTCATCTTTTTTAAAACAGCTGATCATACTGGCAAATGATGAAGAATGTAAAAGATGCGGCTTATTAAAAAGAGTATTTTTGGATCATCAGTCTCTTCATAAATTATGCATACTTGAAGACCTCTCCATAAGCGGGATAGATAATTCACACTACGTTAAAACAATTTCCTTCGCATATCTCCCTAAGAATGCATAATTATAAAAATAATTACGATTAAAAATCATTTTAATGAGTCACGTCTTTTATATTCTGTATATAATTTTGCGTAATGACCTGCCTTTTTCGAGAAAAATCAATTTTTCTGTAAAAACAAACCAATTTATTTCTCCTTCCACGTGGTTCATTTTTAACCCACAAGAAACAAAAAAATCGAAAATGCACGTTGAAATTCGGACTTGCTTTTGTTTAAGCACACCTAATATTCATATGCTGTTAAGTTATAAATAAACAAACGCTTTTTGCTACGTCCAGGAAAGTATTATGCTCCCAGTGGACAAAAAAATTAAGGATGTCCTAGAGAAGTCTTCGGGACATCCTTAAGATGTCTTTTGGAACATGTCTTTTGGACATCCTGGGGATGCTCTTAAGACGTCTAATGTCAGTACAAAAGATGTCCCGAGAACGTCCTATGTTTTTAAGACGTCTTTAGGACATCTTTACTACATTGGACGTATTAGACTTTGATTGGACTGGCATTGGACGTCCTAGGGATGTCCCAAGGACGTTCTAGGGATGATCATGGTTTTGTGCCCTCTGCACGGAGAAAAAAATATGCCTATAATAGTAAGAGCACTAGTCATGCTTTTGTCGTAGGTTTCATTCTTGCTATCTTGGTACCAAATTCATTCATTTTAAGCAGGAATCCCTTTATCCTAAAAAAGTACAAAGATTCATGCTTTTAAAGCCGTTATCCCTTGCGAAAATAGCTCGAACTTCGCCTTGCTACGGTTGTAAGAAAACTCATCCTATTAGAGTATGAGTACTCTTACAAAAGAGATATTAGGCCACGCCTACCGGCGCTTGCGCGTGACCTAATATCTCGTTTGTAAGAGTACTCATACTCTAATAGGATGAGTTTTCTTACAACCGTAGCAAGGCGAAGTTCGAGCTATTTTCGTAAGGCACAACTGCTCTAAGGGCATGTGACTCCAGCAATAACGGCATGCGCTTGATTCTTTTATGGTATAGGACATTTAATGCTAAAAATGTCTAACCTGATGCCAATATTGGTAGAAATTCATACCAATTTCGCACATGAAGTTCCATGCTGTAATATTAAGAGCTCAGCCTACTATAACAGTGTGGTTTTTTTCTCCGTGTGGGCTATTAGTGATATATTATCACACAATCTTCAGACTGAATACTCATAGTTATTATTAGAAACTGTTCAAAATATTATCAAACATTCTCTGTAAAAACCAGATGTCTTTTTTTAAATATGATAACTTCATGCTGTTATTATTTTCAATGTAGAAAAACGACTCTGGAATCCCACGAGCGATTTCATTTTAGTATGACTCAAGACAGGTTTTTTAGTCGTATTTCAATACCTGGAAATAGCTCTGAAATAATAGTATTTTTACAGTGTTAACAAGAATGTTGATTTTCAGTGAATTTCAGACCTACTAAAAAAATCTTGTAACTGACTAAATTTTCATGTGAAAAATTCAAAAACTTGGCAGAGTACAATTTAATTTGCACAATTCATTGAATTTGCGAAATCGAAGATAGTGAACTAAGTCCAAAGTAAAGTTGGATTGAAAAATAGCACTGTAAAAGTATAAGAAACTTATTTTTGTGAAAGTATATTTAACAAATTACAATTTGACAGCTCATAGTCACCAAGAAACTTTATCTACGTTTCTGTAATGGAGAAAGACTTGCGATTCCGATAATTTTTTAGAACCAAGAAGTTTCAGTTTGCTTCTTTTAATTAATATACGTCCTGCTTTCTAAATTTTATATCTACATTTTTCAATCCTCTATTTTTCCAATCAAAAAAATCAAATGATCTAGAAAAGAGGGGGATTACTATACTGATTCAGAATTAAATAAGTATAAAATGCTACCCTAGGGAAATTCTGAATGATTATTTTCATTTATTTCTTCTAACTGAGATAATTAATACACTACTCTATACATTTGAAAATTCATTTTGAATGAAATGCATATTTGGCAAATATTCAAAATCGACGAGATTTAGCAGCAGTTCTTGGTTACGGTGAAAACCTGGCAAGTAATAATTTCTTTCACTTCTCACGCTTATCCTGTCTTCTGACTCACATATATCACACACATTCTTGGCTCATGCCACTCACACACATTAAGCATACTTTCTATCGGTGAAGCACTGGTTCCGTCCCTCCTTCCCTCCTACCCGTTTACTGGTTCGGGATACTAGCGCCTCGCATCGCTGGTTCCCGAACTAAGCCTACTCCTGACGTCTCATTCCCCGCGCCCATCTTCTAAGCTTGGTGGGCATTGTCGCCTCTATACCTATCTTCCCTCTACGATCCGAGGGAGAACAGAGGCCCAGGGCATGCGTGCGCAGGCCCAACTTGCGTTGGAGGAGCGCTTTTCCGAAAAGCATCATAAAAGCCAACGGCCATACCACGCTGAAAAACCCAGTTCTCGTCAGATCACTGAAGTTAAGCAGCCTTGGACGCGGTTAGTACTTGGATGGGTGACCATTCAAGAATACTGACATGAGTGCTGTTGGCACATCGTGGGTGTGGTGAGCCCACACTTGTAGTTATTTATAACTACAAGAAAAACCTAGAAACACTACCCGAATCGGGTAGTGTCACGCCTACCCTGAAAGGGAAATGGTTTAATGGTATATATATATATATATCATTCTGTTTGGGACCTCTGATTTCTTCACTTCGTCAGAAGAATCAGATCTCTATTTTAACTTGTATTCTTGTTTGAACTTTTATTTGGTTGCATTTAAATATATTATCGTCTAGAATCGAGTCATTATTTTCTTTATTTCTAATTTGAATTCTCCCGGTTTATCCCAATAATTAGAACGACAGGAACTAGCCAATCACGAGAGTCAAAACCCACCTATGGGCTCGGCTCATGATGCTGTGGCTGTCCTGGCCCTCTATTGTCGATCCGTTGAAATTTCTGAATACCGCCAAGTTTAAATGAATTTAAATGAAGTAATTTTGATATTAGTGGTCCTCTGCTGCCAAAGAATGAAAAGTCATTAGCCTGAAACTTGGAAAACTGGGGAACTTTACAGAAAATTATAACACTGATATTTTCATTAAAATAATTAATCTTATTTATTCAATTAATAGTTTTTATGTTCGAACGGCCCTGGAGTCCCACTGCTGATCGGATTCAGGCATTTCCGACGTCGGTTAAGAGTACCTTCACACGATTGCAGATCAGCAGCTTGCATGCAGAACAGCAATCGTGTGAGGGCGCCCAATCCATGATCCAATCCACACAAGGTTTAACCACGCGCAAGTAAAAAAAATTGCAGCTAATCAGCAACGATACCAGCTACACCGCCACATTGAATAAATGTACAGCTGGCGCATGGACATAGGAATAGGAGGGGATTAGTCATGAACGTGTGGTCGAAATAACGAGCGGGGCGGTCTTCCATCTTGGTTGGATAAATGGGTATGAGGTTCATGATGCAAAACTAATCTTAGATGGCAGCACCGAGCCGAGTACTAGACCCTCTGTCATTGAGATACGAATTTTAAGGAAAGAAATTTTGTTAATAAGTATAAAGTGCCATTTATACCTTGTAAACATAACAAAATATATTTTTCAAACTTTTTTATCAATATTTATCATACAGCATTCGTAAAAGGTTGATAAATCTTTTTCGGACTATCACATACAAAGTGAGGTTAGGTTTAATATAGTTCACCATATATCCCATTGTATGTATAATTTCTACTAAAAGTATAAATTACTTGCGTACATAAGTACTAAACATATGTATTTAAGGACTATTTACCCTCATATATTTAATTATAAGCAACCGTACACCTAGCACCATATTTTTTTCGTCTCTCATTGACAGAGGGTCTAGTACTCGGCTCGGTCCCAGATAGCAAAATGCCCGCCGACTGGAAGCGATCTGCCGGCCCGCGGTCCGATCGATCGGACCGACGTCCCGGCAGATATGCACCTTAATGTGCACACCATTGATGTCTATCACGAAGGAATAGTAAGGAGTAGTATCCCTGTAAGTGGGGAGTGGGGCCAGCGACGTCCAAGAATTCGTTAATGCTTGCCACGAATGAAAACTCGTATGCACGGTCGTGCACATGCGCACTGGTGGTTGCCATGCCAACGATGTCAACACGTGTTTGAAGTTTCGAACTTGTGTTTTGTTTTGAACATTTCTGTGCTGCCGGTTTAGTAAAATAAAATTGTGAATGTGAATGTTTCAATGTTTCTTACATTTTTTGGATCAATGGAAATGTATCGATGGTTTGCAATAATTCCGCAAACTGACCAATGCTATTTATTGCAATGTATTTCGAAAAGGGCATCACGTTATCATCGAAGTAAATTTTAACATGTAAATCAGGAAATTGTAGTACTTACACTTTCTAGATCCTTTTCGTATTTTTGATGCCATTTTCCTTCTCGATTTTAATTCAGGAATGTGATATACACCCAACAAAATAAAAACACAAACGAACATAACCTACATATGCATCGAGATGTCAAAATATAATGTAGGGGAGTGGGTATAACACGTGACTGCGAAAACAGCTCTGCGCATGTGCACGACCGTGCATACGAGTTTTCATTCGTGGCAAGCATTAACGAATTCTTGGAGGTCGCTTGTCCCACCTCTGCTCACCAAACACATAGGGTGATACCACTCCTTACTATTCCTTCGTGATGTCTATAGACATCTGGCTGGCTATATATATATAGCCAGCCCGACAGGCGAGAGCGACGCGGTCCGGCGAACTCAGGCTGTGGTCACTAGTATAGGCAACTGCGACTGTACATATTCTGGTCCTGTTTTGCGGGCTCGTTAGATGGCTCTGTAGGTCTTACCCCGCTACACGTCGCTGAGGGGTAAACGTTTGATCTATCTCTCTCACTCCTTCGTTGTGTTCGTCTGTTGCAGTCTGTTGTTTACGAAGCGTCACCAAGTGGGTTAAAGCCTCGGGTAATCCGACTTTGCAGAACCTAACCTACAAGGAAGTCATTGAAAGCCGATATTCTAAGGCATTTTCAAAATCTCCAAAAAGTGTCAAGAGATTTCAAAAGATTTGTAATATTTTACGATATTTTAAAAGATCATAAGGCATTTCTATTTTACAGCAAACGAAGTGTATTCTTTCTTTTTTTGTACAAATGATTAGAAGTTTTAAATAAAAACTGCTTTTAAACATACTTCGATTATCTTCCATTTTTCCTTCAAACGCGTTTTTATGGAAAAACCCATAGAAAAACAAACAGAAATACTTAAATGATTATTCCAATAATTATTTAAGTATGTCTATTTGTTTTTCTATTGGTTTTTTCAATTTATTAAGTTTTTTAATTAGGTTATCTAGAAATATATATATATATATATATATACATATATATATTGAAAACCTGCGGGCTCGTTTGATGGCGCCACCGCCGAATATACGTGGTCGCTTCTAAAGCATTGAGTTGCCAGAGCCTGGGCGAACTGCATGACCGACGGTCCGGTAAAATGCTGGCCCACGGTTCTGCAGTGGGACTCCGATGCTGTTTCACAGTCGAAAGTCGAACGAATCTCTCTTTCTATCTTCACACGTTAGAAAAAGAGGTCCGTTCGATTTTCGACTTTCGACATGGTATCGGAGTCCCACTGCTGCTTCTACAAAAAGATAATTGGATCAGATTGCGAACGATTGAAAAAAAATTTCAATCGTTCCCAATTGTGTTTCTTAATCGGGTCGTATCGTTTCGGAACGATTGAGGCCGGCTATCGTTCTCAATCGGGACTCGAGATGAAGTAAGTCTGCCATTATGTTGGTGGCAGCACATTGATCTCGCGGGAATTATTTGAAAACGATTATTTACTTCTTTTTTTAATTGCATTTCTGTAAAAGATAACTTTTAAAAAGATTTTAAATTGTTAAATAATTCCCTCGTGATCAAGGAGCAATCACCAACATATTTCCAAATAACTTATTTTGCAGAAATTTTCATGACTTTTGCGTATTATTTTTCATTACATTTTAATTGCTTTAATTCAGTTGTGGCCTATTTTTTTTAAATCTTCATACCTAAGTATAATAATTAAACAGGTTTTTAGAAGTTATTTCTCAAATAAATTAATAGTATTATTTCATTTTGATTTCGAAATTTAGGTTGCAAATTAACCCTTATGTGTGTGACAAAAAAACAGCTTCATCGGTGTAACGGAGTACTCGGGTATCCACCTCCTTTTTAAAAATTTTTTAATTTGTAAGAGGAGAATCCAAGTTACATTTCCCACCCCGTAATAATAATAATCAAAAAACCCTGAGAATACCCCACCTTATATTTCCAACCCCATAATAATATTCAACAACCCCCTAAGACCACGACTACCATTTTTACCTGAACAAATCTGAAGACCCTCCACGTAAAACACTCAAAAAATGTGAAATGATCACTCAATTCAACGTTCAGAAAGCCTCAAGTTATATTTCCAACCCAATAATAATATTCAATAACCCCTGAAAACCGCTGCTATCACTTTTACCTGAACGAATCCGAAGAGCCTCCACGTAAAACACTCAAAAAATTAAAAATAATCACCCAAGTCACCTTCACGGCTTTTAGGGTTGGGTCCCGATTGAAAATGATTGAGAACGATAAACAAAATTTGTCCCTATTAACACCAATTCAAAACGATTCACCTGTCAATCTGTCTTAATCGGGTCAAATCATTTTTTCTAGAAGGGTGGTAAAATGCAGGCTGAGTGTGCCAAATAGCACGAAAGATAATGACGAAATTCTGCGTATAATAAGTCCAAGTTGAAAGAAAAATTAAAAATGTTATTCTTATAAAAAGATATTATCAGTCTCTGATATTATCAGAGATGAGGTGAGAGATTGCTCATGCCTGATCTCTGATATTATATCTTTTTATAATATTGACATTTTTCTTTCAACTTGGACTTTATTATACGCAGAATTTCATTATCTTTCGTGCTATTTGGAGGAAGAAATTTTTATTTTATTAACATAACAAAATATTTTTTGAATTTTAATGTTTAATTATTGATGAGCCTGCAGAAAGTTTTGCACAGCAAAGTAATTATTATTGAAGGTGTTTGAAATACATTAATTGTCCCTCGGACGCGACTAGTAGGACACGAGAAAACAAAACGTTTCTTTCTGGTGAAAATAAAATCCGAGACACGCTGAGAGAAACGATTCGTTTAATCGAAGCTTTTTGCCATTGACGACAATTATATTAATTCACTCACGTCGCGCTAAATCCGAGCGAAAATTCACGGGTGAACGCCACACGAGATGACACACGGCAAGAATAGCTGATCCAAAATGCGCATGCGCGTTTTCGATCTCAATCTACTCGCACTATCAGCCTGCAGCGGTCGTGCAAGTCGCAGGCCCGTCGTTCCTCGCCGTTTGCACGACCGACGGGCGTCTAATGTGCCGGACCGTTGTCCGCCCTTCGGTCGCATTCCGACTCTGCCGGCCTGATGCGTGCATTTAGCAGGCTCGTTGGTCTTCTTCTTTGTTTTTGGGGTGTTACCTGGGTATGTTATCTGGGTTGCTGCCACCTACGATTAGTTTTGCACCATGAAGCTCATTGCGAGAGAAAGAGCAGACTGTTCTCCTTCTCCCACTTACTCCCCTTGCTTTTGCAGAACAACGTGGTCGACTCCTCCCTTGTAACTTATAATCAATTCCCGCGCCAAAGTTAGGAAGCAGTGGCTGGTCCCCTCCTGTTACGTCCCAGGATCTGCAGTCGAATTTCATTCCGTTGTAGCCATTTGTTGATTCGTTGAAGGAGAGTTCGGAATGCTGCCGTAGAGTGGTGGAAACCACTGCCGCTAAACTAGGTCAAGTTTAAATAAAAACACCATTGTTTATTTTCACTGAATCACAAGATTTATTCAATAGTTTTGTTTTGATTTATTGTTCACAGTTTTGGTTGATGCACACAAGTGCAATAATTAATCGCGAAACGCGTCGCGTTACAAGCTTGTAATTATTTGAATCATTGTTTTAATTTGATTCACAGTACTGAGAGTCGCAGGGTAAAAGTTGTTTTCATCGGTTTTCGAGATGAAGAATCTGCCCATTTTTGGCTGTGCGTGCTTTTTTATAACCTACAAATGGGAGGAGACTTATTCCCTCTCCTCGGCCAAGAACCAATCGCATTGCTTACGTCATGGAATTTTCCTACAGATTAGCCAATAACAAAGTAGGTCAATTCGCTCCGCCTACAGGATATGAGTCATAAAATGAGTCATTCGATGATTGAGATTTGTAAACATAAGAAAGTCTAAACAAGTCCAAAGTCTATTCTACATCCGGTCTGACTGGCGCCATATACTCATTAATGATACTAAATTTAGACCTATGACTCACTAAATAAATAACCTAGCTTCACTTAAGACGCAATTTATTGTATACTGCGTAGTAGTTCGAACTAGCATAACCTAACTTCAGGATAGAAAGAGAGATTACTACATTATGTGTAATTACCTTACGTAACTAGCAGTCTGCAACTTATTTAGGCTTTGTGACATGAAGTTTCTAATACTTGAAACTTCCTCTCATGTTTTTGTATTTGAAAGTTATCTAATATTTGTACTTTAACTTTTGATCAATTGAAAGGATTCAAATTGAATCTGGAGTTTCTTGCCGCGCTCCCTAGGGTTCGTTGGTGTGCATTTTAATTCGCAAACGGGCTACACCGTCACACCTCCTATTCCTATGAGGTTCATGGTGCAAAAATAATCGTAGGTGGCAGCACCGAGCCGAGTACTAGACCCTCTGTCGATGAGAGACGAAAAAAATATGGTGCTAGGTGTACGGTTACTTATAATTGAATGTATGACGGTAAATAATCCTTAAATATACGTTTACTGCTTATATACTAAGGTAATTAATACTTTTCCTGGAAATTATAGATACAATGAGATGTATGGTGAACTATAGTAAACCTAACCTCACTTTTAATTTGACAGTCAGAAAAGGATTTATCAACCTTTTATGAATGATATATGATAAATATTGATGAAGAAGTGTGAAAAATATATTTTTTCTATAATTCGCGAAAAAGTGCCAGTTTTTCCACCTGTTTTTGGTGTAAAAAGTTACCGATTTTTGCTCGATGACGTGGCGCATGCGCAGTGCCGACCTTTCCGGGAAACAGTGACAAAAGTGGACAGATGCAGTGGAAAAAGTAAATGGACAGTGATAAAAGTGAGGCACAGTGGAAAAAGTAAATGTTATTTCGGGTGGGTTCGTGCTGCCTCGGGTGGACTCGTGCATCGTGCGCAGCCAACTTCATTCTATTTTCCGACTGTCGTCCCTAACCTAAAAGCAATTTCCTGAAAAGTCTCGAGTTGTGTATTTTGTATGTACTTTTGTCACTTGGCAAAAGCAAAAAAACACCGTCAGTTTCTCCGAAAATACTGTGCTTGGTTTTTTTCACGAAAAATCGGAAGTTTTGAAGCCCTCAACTTTATGGGCCAACTATTCAATTGTGAGAACGAGCTTATTATTACTGCCATATTATTGCCATGGTTTTGATAATTGCCATTGTCATTGTTGCGTCAATCGACAAAAAATCGCCTTCTTTTTACACAAAAAACAGGTAAACAAAAACTAGCACTTTTTAACAAATTATAGAAAAAGTATCGTGTCCCACACATTGAAAAAGCGACGATTTAAAACTCGTGTGATAGCCACCCTCGCTCCGCTCGGGTAGCTAACTTCACACTCGTTTTAAATCTCTCGCTTTTTCAACTTGTAGCACAATATACTATTGTTATGTTTACAACGTATAAATAGCACTTTATACTTATTTAAAAAATTTCTTTTCTTCAAATTCGTATCTCATTGACAGAGGGTCTAGTACTCGGCTCGATGCTGCCACCAAGATTAGTTTTGCATCATGAACCTCATGTCCATTGGCGTTTACGACAATTCGCTCTGAGCTCGAAGGGGTGCTCAACCTCTTTTTAGGATATAATCTGACGGCTATGCTGTCTCATAAATTTCATTGGTTGAAATTGAAAATATACTTCTGTAAAATGTCGCAGTGTGAAATGAGCCGTAAATTTCAATAGTAATTTCAGAATGGTTGAGTTTTGTTTTTCGTTTTCTTGTAAAGAGTGTGTTGGAAAACATGTTTCTGTCAATTTCTGCTCTGAAAAAGTGCTCTGGCTTTTTTAACAGAGCGAAATCACAGAGCAGTAGTGTAAAGGTGATTTTGCACCTCTGCATGCATGCACGCGCGCATTCGCAAGCGTACTAGATTTATCAGAGTTTGGAATGACTGCTTGTAAATGCATGCGTACGCACATGCATGCATGCACAGGTGTAAAAGCACCTTCACAACACGGATATCTCTGGCATGCGCAGTAGTCATTCCTGGGTATTTTTAGGTTATGTAACGTCATGGGTCAATCTAAAAATACACAGGAATCACTACTGTGCATGCCAGAGATATCCGCGTTCTGACACCACTGTCACAGAGCGATGAATGAAGTAGTGGAGCGAAAAATTTGTTTGAAAATGGTCGCAATGGAAGAAAATGTCGAAATGTTAAATCAAGGGATGTTGAATCGATTGCTAATCTTTTACCTAAATTACATTCACTGATCTCGATACTTGCCGGTTTTCTTTTGCTTTAACCGTTTTGACAATACTAAGCTATTGTTGGTGCACGGGGCTACTGCGCATGAGTTTGGGGGGGCGGGTTGACAACTCCATCTTTGATTCTTATGTGGACTCCCATCGCCGATGAAAGCAGAAACTCATGAGAGTGAAAGAGATAAATTGATCTATCCGTCTCTTTCACTCTCATGAGTTTCAATTTTCATCCACTGCTTTCATCTGCCATGAGAGTCCACCATTAATCCGCATTCATATATCACGAAAATGAAAATGGAGAAAATGGTTGAGCATCCCATCGAGCTCAGAGCGAGCTCAGAGTGTCGTAAACGCCACATGAGCTGGCGGCTGTGCGAATGGTAACCAAGATGGCCGTGGAGGTGGTATGCGCGAGTTGGACGAAAATGGAACGTTTTTCGGCTAGACCTTGTGTGGATTGGATCATGGGTTAATCGGTTTCCTTTATTACTCGATTGCTGCGTGGTTTGACGGTTGAAGGGTCTCTTTATTTTCACTCGCTCAATATTACTGTTTATTAAATTGAGAAATGCATTTACGTATGCAGTTTACAAAAATATGTTGATGTTTTATTTAATAACAGTATGCTTTTAAAATTCTTTAAAACATGTGCATGTAAAATAATTACATAAAAAATGATGCGATAGAATGTGACTGGAAATCATAACATTGTATAGGTTATGAACGGATATGAGCAAAGGATATTGCTAAAACGAGTGGTATCCGAAATTTTTAATTTCTACCTATCTCATCTCTGTTTCTATCTATAACATATAGCTAGTAACTATAATCAGTTACACTCGGTAAGTTATTGAGAGTAATTACGTTGCAGTTGGAAATTCTTATTAAATGTATAAAAGTTCGTATGTTTTTATATTAGAGTGTATGTAATATCAAAGTGTTTATATGTCCGTCCAGAGGGACTGAACGTATTTATGAGAAGAAGCCTACGAGTGTTTTCAAATTGCTCGAGGACGTCTGCGAGGATTTTCAAATTCCTCGAGGAAATTCGCGAGAATTTTAGGATTCCTCGACGAAATTCACTAGAATTTTATGATTCCTCGAGGAAATACGTGAGTCAGTTGAGTGATAATCGCGGATTCCCTTGAGGAACCTGAAAATTCTCGAGGATCTCCAGGAATAAATCCTGTCCGAAAATAACATGAGGATTTCCTTGAAAAATTTTTCAACAGTTTTTAGTAGAAACACGTCTCCAATCACTTCAAATGTCACTAATCTGATATAACATGAAATGATGCCAATTTTAATGAGTCCGATTTCAAATTATTTTGATTTTTAGAAGTTCAGTTTATAATATTTTCAAGTATGTCTTTAGTTGCGCTCGACGTCAAACATAATACTTGTCTCTTCTCGCGCTCCAACGTCCAGATAGAAAGAAACAGAGTATTGCATTTGACGCTGAGGAAGCTAAAACATGTCCATGTAGATACGGGGTGAGCGCGCCTAACGCGCAAGTCTGTCCGATCTTGCGCTTCGCGCTCGATAATGTATTTTCCTAACTTTTGTACGTAAACCTTTGAAACTTAGGGGGCTTCTATAAACCACGAGGCCCAATTTTTTTGCCCCACGTCCCACATATAGTTCACTGTGGCATTCTCATATATCCCCACCCCCGGGGTGCTACGTGGTTTATGGAAGGCCCCTAATTGACATGTATTTTGTGGGACATTCGGTGGCTTTGTCATAGGCCCTTCAGTTCTATTCCAAAGGAATCGCAACCGAAACCGAATATTTATTTATTTATTTTGTGCACAATTTCAATGGTTTTTGTATGCAAGTGTGTGACGAGGGTGATGCTTTAATTGGGGCGGGAGGGGGCCGGGGTCCGGGTGGAGCCCCGGCGGGGTCGAGGTGCGGAGCCCCGTGGGGGGTTCGGGGGGCAAAGCACCCCATAAGGAAAAATATATCAAACAATCATTTTGAATAACTATAACTAAAATTAAACATAACATTAAATGTTGGACGTCAGCTTCATACTAGTCTTACTATAGACATGTGCGTTTATGTTCATTTTAGTTTTATTGAGTCAAATAAAATATTTTTAAAGTAACGGTCCAAAACGATTTCGAATAAAAACAGAAAGAATGTGTGTTTGTCTCTCTCTCGCGCCTTTGTGTGCCAACGATATGTAAAATTAAAATTTCAACAAAGCAAGGTAATTTTCAACCAAATAATTTAATTTTCAATCAAATAGTTGAATTTTCAACCAAACAGTTGAATTTTCACCCAAATAGTCGAATTTTCAACCAAACTGTTGAATTTTTAACCAAGCAGTTGAATATTCAACCAAACAGTTGAATTTTCAACCAAATAGTTGAATTTTCAAGCAAAAAAGATTTTAATTTCAAATAAAAACATGATGAATGTGTGTTTGTCTCTCTCTCGCCCTTTCATGCCATCGATATGTCAAATCAAAATTTCAACAAAAAAAGTTAATTTTCAACAAAATAGTTGAATTTTCAACCAAAAAAGATTTATATTTCAAATTAAAAACAGTCAAAAGTATGTTTGTTTCTCTCTCGCCTGATTTGTGCCTATAATGGTATGTCAAGTCAAAATTTCAACAAGAAAGTTAATTTTCTACCAAAAAATATGAATTCTCAATGAAAAAATATATACATAATTGATATTTCAACAAAAAAATATTTTAATTTCAAATAAAAAACAGTTGAATGTATGCATGTCTTTCTCGCCTTGTTGTGTGCGTGAGAGCGTGGCACGCGGGTGTTTGTGCGTGTGTGTGAAAATGCATTTATGTTTTTTCTTCTTAAAATTCTTACCTTCATAGCAAGATAATCAACGTCTGGAGCTGTCGATAAAAAGTGGGTAACTTCGGCTTTGCTGAATACAGCCGATTTTGTGGGCTCGAAACCAACTGATTGCTTTTTTATGTATGCAATCAAGGTCGCGTACATACAAATATTCTGATTCTCTTTCAGAAGGAGAGTTTTTTTGAACATAGAGGATATGGACCACAAAGTTGAAGGTTTCATTGACGCGTTCAGCATTTTAAAATAGGCCAATACAGTATTCTCTGACCACGACCTCGTTTTGTTATCAGATCGCCATTTTGTAAATGCCTCGTACGCCGCTTCGTATTTGTCTTTCGATTTACACGGTAGCAAATCCAAAGTCGCATTTTCAGCTTCTTCTAGCGAGAGAGGTGTCTTGATTATCACTTGCCATCGCGACACAATTGTCATCGGTTGACGAAACAACTCGCGGGCTCACGTGTTGCTGCGTGTTGCCGGACGGCATGCTCTGTACAACTGTATTGTACAGTCTACAAACATCTGTCATATGTACCGCACATGCGTCAGAAGAGAGAGCCAGGAGAGTGTCGCCGCTTGGACCAGAAGCGCATGCGCACACTCCGTAAAAGTATACTTTTACGGCCGTGGCATGCAAAATACCCCCTCCGACAAACGAGAACTTCGCGTCCCACAAACACCATAAGCCCTCTCCTCTTTTGCCTCACATTATTGCCACTATCTCTCGCACTTCGCCATTCCGAAGGGTACCTCTGCGGCAAACCTGGAAACCGAAAGCATAAGGTCACTCATGTATTTTACATGGATGATCTTAAGATCTATGCTAGAAATCAAGAGAAACTACATCTAGCTCTAAAAATTGTCAGAGAGTACACTCAAGAGATTGGAATGGAGTTCGGGTTAGAGAAATGCGCCAAGGTTAATTTGAAGACAGGAAAACTTAATGGCATCCCCGAAGATCCTGAGCTCGTTGACAGAAGCGATATACGACACCTTTACGCTGGAGAGACCTATACATACCTGGGCGTGCCACAGAGCCGCATTCAGGACGTGACATCTATAAAGGATACTCTCCAATGCAGATACCAACGTTTCATCCGACGGATATGAACTGTCGGCAAGGAATAAAGTATCTGCAACGAACATGCTTGCCGTCCCCGTAGTACTCTATTCATTTGGAATAGTTCCATGGACGAAGGCCGAGCTCAGATCCCTCGATATCGGGTCCCGAAAGGTTATGCACATGAACAAAAGCATGCACCTTAAGTCTTCTGTTCCACGACTTTACATCTCACGCCGTCAAGGTGGTCGCGGAATACTGAATCTTGAACGTCTTCACAACAGGATTATTCTGGGTACAGCACGTATAGTCGCAAATGGACAAGACCCTCTTCTTAAAATGGTCAGGAAATACAAAGAAGTGGGCAAAGGGGCGTTTCTGTACAAAGTAGCGGAGGAGGCTGCTGAAACACTCGGCCTTGACTTCAATATCAGGGGTGAGCAAAATGCATCAAATCTTATCCATCTTGAATACTCACTCCTGAAGGCCCGGATTAAGAAAGCACAGGAGAAAAACTTCCGCGAACAGCTCCTCGACAAGAGGATGCACGGCATCTTCCACAGAAATGTGGAAGATCAGTCGATGTCGTATGAACTAACGTTTGCTTTCCTTAGATCACCCGGAGTGAAGTCGAGCACGGAGGGCTTCATTTTGGCATGTCAAGACGGTGTCATTTCCACT
>CAKNYM010044777.1:53240-86275 GCA_932195095.1 Andricus curvator | reverse complement strand
GTTGTCCTTATGACAAACTTTTAACTATATATATATATATATATATACATATAAATATATATATATATATACACACACACACACATACATACATACATAGATAGTCAGAAAAGGTTAGATTGTTTCAAATCTTTCCAGAAGCGAATCGATAAACGAACTTCACAATGTCAGCTTGATTGCTCGGAAAAGATGGGAGTCTCGAAGACAACGTGGTCTGATTCATTGCATCACAGTGGTTTAATTTGAAAGTTCTTAGAACGAACAGTGACACATTTGTACTCTCCCCCGTCAATTAAATCTAATTATGAGGAATGGAATTTCACCTATTGAAATTCTTGAAGAACGGAATCCTTCATTATTAACAATGAGGATCTCGTCCTTCAATGTTTCGAAGTGCTCCATTGCTAATTTCTGATTTATTCAACGAGCGTGGCATGCTTAATTTCAATTAATTGACACCTGAAATTAAAAAAAAGTTCCTGATTAGAGGCGTAGACGAGCAAGAATCAGAATATTGTTCCTGAGAGTAATAGCGTCGCAGGCGACCTTGTGACACAAGAAAGAAACCCGCGGCTCCGGAATAAATGTACTGTAAGCAAGACATCGTCATGAAATCTGCTTTGTATAATTCATAGTATGTCAGTTGGTTATTCAAGTTTGCAGTTATAGCAGGTGTCATCTTACAAATTCAAAATTTCATGTAATAATCTAAGCAATTAATTTCGAACAATATGTATTGCCACTCTTGCTACTATTGTATCAGTCTTAGCTACTGAATGTCACAGGCATGGCTTATTCAGCGCACTCAAATGGCACCAGACCGCGTACGGCCAGGTGCATGCTAGTCATGGTCACAGCCATGGCGCCCTAAGTCCAGATGCATGCTAGTCACGTCAGAATCATGGCACTCAGGGCCAGTCACATGGAATCTGGCGCCCCAGGCTAGATGCAAGCTAGTCACGTCAGAATCATGGCATCCAAGATCAGTCACATGGCATCTGGCGCCCAAGACCAGATTCAAGCTAGGCACGCCAGAATCATGGCACCCAATACATAGCATCTGGCTGTGCCGCAGACAGATGCCGGTCACCCAAGTTATAGTCGATCAGTCGAATCGTAATTTAGTCATACAAAATTCATGTGTACAAGCATATCTTAAAGAATTTGCGGTAGAGAATATTATCAAGTTAGTCACAATTAGTATTAGTTCCGTCATCACAACACAATCCCAGCACGGAGTATCAACAATATAAGCCCTATACGGGAAATCAAAACACAAGCCGAGCACAAGGCATCAAAATACAATCCCACCAAGGGGTATTAAATTATAAACACAAGATCCAAATTCATCACACATAGAATTAGTAATGACCCAGTAAGAATGAGCATAGGAGGTTCAATGTCGAGAATCTGGGCTCTCATCAAATACGATGACCCTGGGGTAAGGAACTCGGAGTTTACAAAAATGATAAATTACATAAAAGTTAAATTTAAATTTAATTACTGGCTTTCTAGCCAGTAATTAACAAGTCCGTGAGTCATGTGGCTATGCTCCCCTGCGGACCCACTATCCGGCTCGAAGGACCAAAATTGTTAGCGAATTAATTACGGTTGGTGTGAGGCAGCAAGGGAACCACGTATTGTCACTTTAAAGTCAATGAAATGAATGTCAAATTGTAATCTGACTTCGATCACTGTTAATTGATTACTTATCACTTCACTTCACAGTGATCCGAAAAGGCAAAAGCACGATACACTGTTTAAGAATCACTTATTTGAGTTCAGAACACCTTGCGTTGGAGTAAGCAATAAGACCTTTAATTCCACGGGTCAGTACTTGAACCGATAATCAATATCACTTTCAGGAATGTAGCATGTCGAACTTGGTCTCGGAAAGAGGTTACAAGTGCCCGGCACGAAGGTGGAGACGGAACTAAAAAGAGTAAGCTGAATGCTGCGTAACCAACCGAGCGAGCGAGCCACCACAACAACAATACTACTGCTTCACTCCCGCGGTTGCAGGGTCTCGAGCGACAGAAAATAAGAAAAGTGACCGCGCGGAACAATAGCGACTGGGACAGGCTCCCAAATAATCACAGACCTTATTGGGAATAGTAAACATTCCTCAATTATAAAGTTATCTTAGATTTTAACTAAATCAAATTGTATAAGCTCAAAAAAGTATTATTAGATTCATTCTTCTTTTCTACGGCTGCACGTCAATTTTACAATTTCATTTTATCCCACAGCATGTCTCGCTCTTAAATAGAATGTAGGGAATACAAAAATGAAAAGTAACGAAAAAGTGGCTAACTTGAAGTTGCAAGTTACTGCAAAAATAGTAACGAAGTTACGTTACAAGTTACTTTTCTAAGAAACACTATGTTCTTAAAAAGTTACAAAGAACGTAACTATTACATAAGCTATATAACATGCGAGATTCCACCACAAAATACTCCTATTGCAATTCCTAAGAACAAAAAAATTTGTTTCTTTGGACAAAAATAAAAAAGAGGAAAGAAAACTGAGAAGGCAACCAACCAAATCCCCTTCATTCTCTTTTTTATTTCTTTCGTATTTTTTATTTTTATTATTATCAAATCACAATATGAAAGCATTTATAATATTTACCAACGTTTCGGTGCCCATACAACAACCTTATCATGGTAAGAAAAATTAGAGCAGGTGGGAACAGCGACGAAACAACGCCGATCTCTCCTCGATACGTGAGATCCAAGTGTGGGTCAAAAGGCAAATCCGTTATAAACACATCAGAAATAAGAGAAAGTCAAGATTCATGAAACCCTATTGGTAAATGTTATTAATCATACTAGAATAACTTTTGTTTAATTTATCCAAATCAGTTTGCGGATTAATAGACAACTTATTTTTTTGTTTAATATAAGGCATTTCCATGAATTCTCTCTTTCTCTCATTACTTTCACTATGTAAAATTTCAACATTATCCCAGTCAAACTCACGGTCAACATCAACAAATGCTTTTGTATGTCTAGCAAGAACACTCTTATTACAACGTCCCAAACGAACATAACTTTTGTGTTCCTCCATCCTAGTATTAAGAAGTCTGCCAGTCTGTCCCACGTAAGTCATCTTACAGATCTTGCAAGTGATCTTCTAAACAACACCACCTTTTTCAAATTTATCTAAAGGATCTTTACAAAAAGTTATTATCGAATCCATTTTAAATGGTATACGGAAAATAGTATGAATCTTAAATTTTTTCAACATAAATTCAATAGTTTTTGACATTTGATATGTTTCTCAATTAACTGTTGTGGGTAATGATTAAGAAAAAGTATATTCCTAACAACATTCAAATCCTTTTGTGAAATGAAACGTGGGACAAACCTAGAGCTCTGTCAACTAAGTTTTTGATTACTGCAATTTCGTTTGGAAAAGAATGAGCCGAAAAGAAATTAAAAATTCTACCTGAATATGTACTTTTGCTATACCAATTACCATCCTGACCTTTAATTACTTCTATGTCCAAAAAAATGATTTTATTATTTTTCTTTATTTCATGGGTAAATTGAAGTTTTGGGTGAAAACTTTTCAAAGCGTCGATAACTGCCTGCAACTTTGCTAGAGGAATACATAATAAGGTGTCATCAACATACCGAAAGTAAAACGGCAAAAGAAAATCTAGGTTCTTGAAAGCAAAGACCTCCAAATCTTCCATAACTATTTCTGCTAAAATCGGATAAATGACTGAACCCATGGGAGTACCAAACTTTTGCCTATAAAAAGATCCATTCAATTTAAAATAAGTTGAGTTCATAATAAAAACTATCCCTTTAATAAACTCTTTTTGACTTGATCGAGTACGTGCTTTTATATTGTCCCATCTATTTAAAATTGCCTGTTCAACTAATTCAAGGGGTATACTAGGAAACATTGCAACAACATCCAAAGAAATCTTTACATGGTCATCAGTAACAGTTTTTTGAATAATAATTTTTTTGAATTCCCAGCTATTTTTAATAACGTATTTTGAAGTTGTAATAGAGTCTTTAAGTATCAAACTAAAGTTTTGTTCTAAAAATTTCGTGGGAGTGTTAATAGTTGAAATAACTATTGTCTAGAGTCTTAAAAGTGTCTCTTCTTAATTGTCTTAACGGATTTTCATTCAATAAATCAAAATTATCACGATTGGAAAGTAAATCAGGGTTGTTTTTAAGGAAACCTTTCGTTATCAGAAGGAAGGGGACTTGGTTGGTTGCCTTCTCAGTTTTCTTTCCTCTTTTTTATTTTTGTCCAAAGAAACAAATTTTTTTGTTTTTAGGAATTTTTTGTAGGAACATTTTGTTGTGGTTGTCCAAATTTGATCGTTGGATTCTTGTTTTATTTTCAGGAATTCTATACAATAACTTGAGTATTGGACGTTAAATAGGATTTTGAATTTGGTTTTAATCTTATTTAAAATTCTTAAATTTAAATATAGCTGACTTGGATTGGAGGTAATTTCTAACCCCCCTTTTTTTAGCATGTTTTTTAATCTGATCAAAGTTACATATGGTCCTGAAGCCATCAGAAAGGTTAAATTATGGATTGATATCAACCAAAAATTAAGAGGCAGTATCCTTCCAAAAAGGTTTCTGATTGAATGTCGAAGAAATGATGTTTTACCTAAAAAAATAGTATGTTTCGACCCAAGGCCAGAAAGTTGGATTTTTCGCCTCGGCCTTCATATCACGCACGCCAGGGCATCCAATATTTCTGGCCGTGTGGTATACTATTTTTCTTCATCCCCAGCCGAAAGTACATTTAATAATTAATGTTAATTAATAAAATGCGTTATCGGCTGCTAGCTCGGATGCTTTTTCTTTTATGGCCTGCATCAGCACGCGCGCCACCTCGCGTAGCCCGCCCGACTTTTGCAAAGCCGAGGTTTTGCTGGTCGGGGCGGGTATCAAAAACACATATTTTTTATTTTTTCGTAATACTTCTTCCAGAACCTTCAGAGGACGAGTCGGCCATTTTTGGAGGTTTTGTGCCGTCTTTTTATGCACAAAAATCGAAATAACGTTAAACGATCAGTTTTGAGGTTGAACACACCTACGGTCTCTTTTTTCAATTCACCTGTCAAGATAAATATTTTTCAGAGGCTAAGTACATTAGAACACAATACTGAGCGTTGTTACGTCAGGTTGCTACGTCAGCGAGTCACAAATCTTGCAGCCAATCAGAGATCGTGTTAACTCTAGCAGGCCGCAAAATTACCCTGGTCGGCTAAATAACATCATTCATTAAATTATTCAGATTCGGTGAAATTTATTCAGACTAGAATGAGTCACTAGAAATTTCACAGGTTAATGAGACGCAGACGTGCTTCATCCTGTGGATATAGGAGAAACGAGAAATTATCAGCTGCAGCCTCGGTGGCGTAATTCGTTAACACTTATGGATAGTGGCGTTCTTGGTTCAAATCCGGGCTGAGGCAGATTTTTTCTCATTTCACCAGAAAATTATTTGACCAGTAAATCGACAATGTTTAACATCAGAAATTTTATGGCAACGGCCATACCACGCTGGAAACACCAGTTCCCGTTAGATCACTGAAGTTAAGCAGTGTTGGGCGCGGTTAGTACTTGGATAGGTGACCGTCTGATGCTACTGCGTTGCTGTTGGCGGTCGTGGGTGTGGTGAGCCCACACTTGTAGTTATTTACTACAAGAAACTATCCACCTAGAAACACTACCCGAATCGGGTAGTGTCACGCTTACCCCTAGAGGCTCGCCGAAAGGGAAATGGCTTAATGGTATAGAATTACCCTGGTCGACAAAATATCATCATTCATTATCTATGTACTTTGTTGATAATTAGTCTTTTTTGGTATAAATTAAATCTTTTTGGTTAAAAATTCAACATTTTGGTTGAAAACTAATCTGTTTTGGTTTCAGATTAAACTGGTTTGTTGAAAATCCAACTTTTTTCTTCAAATCAACTGTTATAAAATTAAAATTGAAATCTTTTTTGGTTGAAATATCAACTATTAAATTTTTCGTTGAAAGTTCATCTTTTTGGTTGATAATTAATTTTTTTAACTGGAAATTCAATTGTTCCATTCTTGGTAGATTTATCTTTTTTAGTTGAAACTTAAACTTTTTGGTTGGGCAGTGATGTATTTTGTTAAGAATACGTCTTTCAACTGTTTTTCATTTAAAGTAAAAAATATTTTTTAGTGGAAATATTAACTATTACATTTTTTGTTGAAAATTAATTTTCTTTGGTTAAAAATTCAACTACTTTGTTAGAAATTCATTTTTATTTTATAAAAATCAATTGTTTTAACTGAAAATTTAACAATTTGGTAGAAAATTCAACTTTTTGGTTACAAATTTATGTGATTTGTGGAATATTCAGCTTTTTTGGTAGAAAATTAATCTTCTTGCTTGAAAATTCAACTATATGGTTAAAAATTTATGCAGTTAGTTGAAAATTGAACCAATTTGTTGAAAATTCGTTTTTTTTTGCGTGTGAAAAATTCATATTTTTGCGTTGAAAATTTAACCGATTTGTAGATAATTCAACTGTCTTGTAGAAAATTCGTCTTTTTGGCTTGACAATTGTACAATTTGGTAGAAAATTCAACTGTTTAGTCATTTTTAGTTTTTAAATTCAACTATTTCCTTGAAAATTTATGTAATTTGTGCAAAATTCGTCTATTTTCATGTAAAATTAATCTTCTTGGTTAGAAATTTAACTCTTTTGGAAATTCTTTTGTTTTTTAATTCAAAAATTCTCCTTTGGTAGAAATTTAATCTTTTTTGTTTAAAAATGCAACTGTTTGGTTGAAAATGAATCTGTTTTAGTTGATGATTGAACTATAATTTCCCAAGTGTCCCCGCCTATAATTTTGTTTTCGCCTATCTCATTCAAACTCTGCCAGATTGTAGTGCTAGTGGATCTCTTTAAATTCTGTGAAGGGGGCGCACCTAGTACAACGGGTTGTCAAGATACAGCGGCCTGCATTTTCGACGACTCACTGCGACTGCTAACTTTCAATTGTACATAACTCCTGATGCAGTTATCCAATTTTACTTTTTCATGAGGATTTTGAAAAGTTATTTTAACAAGGTTTACAATAAAAATTATCATTAAACGATACAAAAATTATTTCACCTTGATTTTTCATTTTTAAAAACATTTTTGAGATTTTCTCCCAATGCGGCATTTTTCATATTTTTTTAATTAGGCTAGAAAAAAAGCTTGATTTTTTGTCTTGAAAAACATCCCAAAACAAAAATGGGATGGAAAGTATTGGTTGAGTTATATAAGGTCATAAGAGCGCGGGTGCCCCGCGCCAACCAGCCACGGCGCTACTAGGCGTGCTGTAGTGACTCAGTGGTTCTAATAATTGATAAAAATGATGTTTCTGTTTACGCGTAACAAAAATTGAATTTTATTCTGACTTTTTGATAGTCTCAGAATCAGATTTTGACTGCTGATGCTCTATATCAGGGATCTGCACTTTCAGCAGTTGCTGACTGCCACGATAAGTGTATGACTGCCACCAAGTTTTTCTGTCATTTTTTTCTTCGCTTTCCAGGAATCCTGGAAAGGGTACGGTCGTTACGGTCACAGCTCGATGCTGCTTATTGTTAATACCGAAGGGTCTGATTTTCTTCTACTTGAATTTGCAATACATTTCATTTTTTCATTTCAAACTGTAATTTACCGTGAAGGATTAGGCACGAGTCGAAGGACAAGTTCGACGAAAATTTATTGAGGCCTGTTTGACCTAGTCTCTAGACTGCCACTGGCAGTCTTTGCAGTCAATGACTGCCTTCTGGAGAGCCCTGCTCTATATTAGTGGGCTAAAAAAAACTTGCCTGCAACAGTAATATTTTTCATCTCCAAAGAAAATCATGTCGCCACTGCTGAAAACCTTAAAACTCGATTCGATTCTGCAAAGACTGTGCCGGGCACACAAAAATACCATTCCTCTGCACACTCTTCAGAATCGACTCTAATTTTGAAGAAGTATTCGTCATCTCCACAGCATGACATTTTTCCGAAGAGAAAGATTGCAAAGAGATCGCGAAGAGAAGAGCAAAGTGAACGTTAAATTGAATAAAAACTCATTTTTTAAGTAGCATTGTGAGAGGCAAGGATACTCACATCAAAAAGCACCCGAAATTGTTAAAGGCAAAAAGATTAAGACCAAAAAACTTACCAAAACGTGGGGAGCAAGAGGACTTATCAAAAACCATCTCGACGTGTAACAGATGAGCAGAACTATCCACCAAAGTCGTTTATGATTTTAATATTAACTATCGTTTTCCTACAATGGAACCATTTTGAAAATTTAATTAAGAAAATATCTAAATCGTTCTCCAGCTACATAAAAGCCAGAATAAAATGGAATGTATGTTACGCGTAAGCAGAAACATCATTTTTATCAATTATTAGAACCACTGAGTCACTACAGCACGGCTAGTAGCGCCGTGGCTAGTTGGCGCGGGGCACCCGCGCTCTTATGACCTTCTATAACTCAACCAATACTTTCCATCCCATTTTCGTTTAAGGATGTTTTGCAAGAGAAAAAATCAAGCTTTTTTTCTAGCCTAATTAAAAAAAAATTTAAAATGCCGCATTGGGAGAAAATCTCAAAAATGTTTTTTAAGATGAAAAATCAAGGTGAAATAATTTTTTTATCGTTTAATGAATATTTTTATTGTAAACCTTGTTAAAATACCTCTTCAAAACCCTCATAAAAAAGCAAAATTGGATAACTGTATCAGGAGTTATGTACAATTGAATGTTAGCACTCGGGGTGAATCGTCAAAAATTCGGGCCCCTCTATCTTGACAACCCGTTGTACTAGGTTCGCCACCTTCACATAATTTAAAGAGGTCCACTAGCACTACAATCTGGCGGAGTTTGAATGAGATAGGCAACAAAAAAATTTTAGGCGGAGACACTTGGGAAATTTTACCCCCTATTTTGTTAAAAATTCGCCTTTTTGATTCAATTCAACTGTTTTTGTTTTGTTTAAAATAAGAATCTTTCCTTGGTTAAAATATCAACTATTACACTGTTTATTGAGAATTTATCTTTTTTAGTTGGAAGTTTTTACCAGATCGCTCCTTACCCCAAATCGTCTAATACAATTTTTGGATAACCGCTAAATTCACCAGAAAAAAATTAGCCGGCGAAAATTATGTGACAAAAGGGGATACGTGGTTTAAAATTTCAGAAAAAAAAGTTTAAGTAATTTATGCACGGCCCCTTGCTTCACATACCTAAAATAAAGCAAACCTTTTTTAATACAAATCATCTGAATCTTAAAAAATTTCCTTTTTGCTCCTTTAAAACTATTTTAACATAAACAAAAGTTATATTTTATTAGCATTTAATATCGAAAACTGTACATAAAAAAATGAGCATAATTTTCGTACCCACAGGGAAATTTTATTAAATTCTGAAAATTAAACAGGTTTGATCTCATTGCGACACCTTCGGATAATTTTTCATTTAAAAAAATCAATAGAGATTTTAATTTGTAATAAAGCTTAACAACTATTCAGCAAGAGCCGTTTTCGATTTTTAAAAATCTGGTATTTTTTCAAAATGCCCTCTTTCAAATTAAAAGTTTCAAAATGTTTTTTTTTTAAATTGTGATTTAAACAAATTAAAAAGTAAATGTATCAACATTTTTAAGAAAACTAAGAATTTTGTAAGAAATTTCCAAGAATTTTTGGGCGATAGTCCAAAAGTTAGACTTTTAGTTTGGCATTGGCAAAAATACTGCCAAATGTGAGCAGAAATTCAGGTTCCTCATATCTCTATTAAATAGAGATATCTATACAGGGTGTCCCAGGCTCAAGTGTCTGTACTTATATGGCTGTATAAAAATAAAAAAAATAAATCGAAAATACTTTTTCCAAAAATCAGTTGAAGTTACAGTTTTTGAGTTATAAAATATTTCAGCTGGACCAATCAGGAGCGCGGTATAAATAGTCGTGCGTGTATGAGCGGGAGTCCAACGCAGTGTAGTGACCGCTATTCTCCCGTCGCTAATCCTACCTTGGCGCTTGCTCCAATAACACTACGTTGGACTCCCGCTCACACACGCACGTCTGTTAATACCGCCCTCCTGATTGGTCCAGCCTAAATTTTTTATAACTCGAAAACTAAAGCTTCAACTGATTTTTGGAAAAGGAATTTTCGATTAATTTTTTGTTATTTGAATACAGCTATATAAGTCCGGACACTTGAATCTGGGACACCCTGTATAAATTTTATATAGATAAAAATCTCAAGACAGCGGCTGAGACCTAAAATTAAAATCAACATTATTTATGGTACATAGTCTCAGTAAACCCTGAAAGCCTCTAAAACATTAAGATTTCGTAGAGAAAATATGGGGAGATCGGGAAGAAAATAACAACATAACCTGCAAACTGTCAAAAGTGCGCTAACGTTTGTAGCTGATTTTGACACAATTTGAACTTTCCTATTTTGCAATTATATTAACATTGTGAGATTTAATTTAACTAGCCCCCCTTAAAACGCGATTATATTATTTTATAAAAAGAAACATATAGTACACCAAAGTCCGATATTATCTCACGAGGCCATCGGACCCGTCCCGTGAAAATTAAATCCTTGGCGTTTCTTTGATTAACGGACAGATTTCGGACCGTTCCCTTCGTCATATCGCTCAACGAGTTGCGCCTGTGTGCGTCGCGATAGCATGATTGCACTGCGAAATTGCAATGTGATTGCAGTGATTACAAGGTGACAACAGGGTGATTGCAATGAACTTTTTACAGTGATTGCAGGAGTTGTGTACCCCTCGGATTGCGTCTATTCTGTATATGGACGTAGTGACCTAAATGGGCCGCAGAGGCGCCACTGTACTGATAGTTGTGCTTTCTCTGGAAGAGGTTACCCTCAGTTTCTCTCTATTTCCAACATACTACTCACGCAGACACACCATTCTACATGTCTTCCTTGATTCCACGGCCTTCTCCACTATTCTCTATGTTTAGTAATTCAAACAAATTTATGGTATCACATGTACACTGATGTAAAAATTGATGTACATGTCTTAATACTATAACAATCTACAATCCTACAATCTGTCCAAAACATACCGGAGTGCTGTATGCCATGGTCACGAGGAAGGTACGTTTGGGGCACTAGACGAAAAGTATAAAAACATAATATTTTTAATATTTATTAAGGTTTTAGTATTTGATTATATAAAAACAGAATTTAATGCTGTAGGTCTTCCCTCGAATATGATTAATACACAAAAAATGTTAAAAAGTTGATTTAACTTCATAGCAATTGGTTATTTTCACGTCCAGAAATTTGTATTTGTATTTATTTATGAAAAGTTCCTATGGCTAAATAGTAGGGCGGAGTGAAAATGATCAAATTAGTTGAATCGTTTGACCTGAGCGAAAAAAAATTGTGAGTTGAAATCGGTTCATATCTTCTGTTCTCTTTTTTTATTTGAAAATTCCACAAAATTTCCCCATTGCTTCGAAAATAATGGCGAATTTTTTCGATGTACAGTTTATGCTAGTGAATAATAATAAAAAATTATAATTAAAAAAAAAATTTTACTCAATTTATAATTATTTGAAAATGGCCAAAAACATGTTTTTTTTTTTGGATTGAGTCCTATGCACACATTTTGAAAAAATTGAATATGGCGAACCTGAAATTTCTTTAGCTTGAATCAAAGAAACGTGCCATTATTTTGTTTTTTCAAAAACAAATTTTTTTTAGTCTTAGCAAGTCGTCAAAATCGCTCCAAAAAACGTAAAATTGACCATTTTTGAACACTTGAAACATCACTAAAAAAGTTTGTTTTCGAAAAAACAAAATAATGCCACGTTTCTTTGATTCAAGCTGAAGAAATTTCAGGTTCGACGTATTGAACTTTTTTCAAAACGTGTGCATAGGACTCTTTTTCGCTCAGCGCAAACGATTCGACTAATTTCATCATTTTCACTCCGCCTTACTAAATAGCCCTATAAGGAACAGGTGATACATATTACAATTAAAATATGGCGGCGATCGATTTGACGATTGAAATCAAAAATAGGTATTTAACAAGTGTAAAGAAATAAAATATACATACTTAACAGTAAATATATTCATGCACACACTAATATATATTTTAAATTAAGTATATAAGTGTCATAAATGTGTGATTTCGAGGGTAGGATTTGATGTGTTAAATAAGTAACCAAAAAGGAGTTTTCGAAAGTCATATTGTGAAGGTGCATTTCTAATTGTTATAGGTAGTTTGTTCCAAAGATGGTGGTGGGGCTTAATTTTGAGTACCGTTTTCCTTTCACGTAGTTTGGAATGTCTCAATTTATCTTCGTTTACTGTCGGTTTATCATTGTTTATCTTTGCATTCAGCTCATCAGTTATATCGTCATATACCACACAGCCGTAGTCAAAGAAAGAGTGGATGAGGCTTTTAATTAGGAGGATACGCTTTGGAGCAGGAAGTGATTCTTTATTCCTGTTAAGCTGTTGAAGGACTCTCAATGTTTTCTTTGAAGTATCCGCAACTTGTTCATTCCAAGTAAGAGAGCGATTAAGAATATAGCCTAAATCTTTCACAGATTTCACAAAGGGGATGAGACGTCCATCGATCAAGAGTGGAGTTAAGGTTGCAATTGTTGCAAGTGTACCTTTTGAAGTACGCTCTTAAGAGTGACAATAGGCCCGGAGAGGTATAGCTTGAAGTCGTCAGCATATTTGTGATAGTTGCAGTGTCGAAGTTCACTACCAAGTTAAGATGTATGAATAATAAATAGAGTGGGTGAAAGCGAGGAACCTTGAGGGACACCAATTTTAACCTCCCCACAATCAGATGGCTCACCATTGCTGATTTGTACTCTTTCAGAGCGATTACTGAGATAAGATTCAAACCATCTAACAGCCATATTTGAGAGGTGAAGTGACTTGAGCCTAGTCAATAGCAGGTTATTGTTAACTGTATCAAACGCCTTAGAAAAGGCAAGAAGGATGAAAATCGTTATTTCCCTTCTATCAATTGCCAGTTTCAGTTTAGGAAATATTCCCACCTGCAGAGATGCATTATAGATGTGCAAGAGAATAGGGCCAAAGACTGATAACGCAAGGCAAATCATTTCAATTCAAATACCATTAGAACCTTGAGAATTTGATTTTACCTCGAAGAGTTTTTTAACTAGGGTTTCTTGCAATATGTCAGAAAAGAATAATTTAGGATCATCATAAGTATAGGGAACTGATGACGAGAAGGATTTCTGTTTGCAAGGAATGTGGATTCTTTTTCTCTCTTTCTTTCATCAAGTCTTTGATATAAGAAGTGATCCAAGGAGTGGACTTCTTCTTAATGGATAGAATTCCTGAAAATAAAAACAAAAATCCAACGACCAAATTTGGACAACCGCAATAAACTGCTCCTATTGTAATTTGAAAAAAAAATTTTTTTTTTTTTAAATTCCTTTTTCCTAGGACAAAAAATAAAAAACCTACCATTTTTCAAAATTTGTATTTAAAATTTCTTTTCAATTTTTTTTTTAAATTTAAAATAATTACGTTAGTCACCTTCGAGTTATTATCTCCAACCCCATAATAATACTCTGAACCCCCCAAAACACACCCCTATTACTTTTAGCTATAGAAATACCAACTCGCTGTAGGTGATGCCACCAAACAATTTTAAAATTATAAATAATCACCTAAGTCACGTTCGTTAAGTACTAGAGGAGGTTTCTGGGGGTTGCAGAATATTATTATAGGGTTGGTAGTGTAGCTTGGAGTTTTACGAACGTGACTTGAGTGACTATTTATAATTTTAAAATTGTGTGGCGGCATCACCTAGAGCGAGTTGGTATTTCTTTAGCTGAAAGTAATAGTGGTGTTTTTTGGGGGCTTTCAGAGTATTATTATGGGGTTGGAGATAATAACTCGAAGGTGACTTGTGCAATTATTTTAAATTAAAAAAAAACCTAAAAAGAAATTTTAAATACAAATTTTTAAACATTATATAAAAATATGAAATACCATTAGAAAAAAAAAACTTATTTTAAAACGTATTTTAGAGGGTTATCTATCCTTTTTAATTATTTGTCACGTTTATGTAACTGAAAATAACTTGTAATGAATTCTTGTACAAATATTTGTACAAGAATTCATTACAAGTTATTTTTCAGTTTGATCAAACTCGAACTTTAACGAATTGAGTGATTGCCATCACTACCTCAAGCGCTTTGGCGGGGGACTGCCTGTTCGCCGTAACGCGCGCACGCCACATATGCTCACACGTACATACAATTTGTTCCCACTGTTGTTTCCAAAATATGATCCAAATCCAAAAATTTTGAGGGACTCTTTTTCTTACTTTTACTTCCCCTACGCCCCCCTAAAAGGAACCAGAGTTCTTGCGGGACACCCTGTATACTTTATACCCGCCTGTGAAAATTTTTCTTTATTAAGGTGGACTTAGGATCACTGTATGAATTGAATGACAACCAGTGATAACACGCGGCTGCATCCGACTTTCTTAGAAGTACTCGAATTTGCTTGGAAGTTTGACCAGGGATGAGGGAAACTGCAGAAAACCACCTCCAGAGTTCAGCCGGTTTTTCGACAGTCGAGTTTGATGGCAGACATTCGACCTTTCCTATCGAATGCACGCAATCATCCTCGGAATTAAACCTGCCGCTCGACATTAGTTAAAACGCAGCAAATACACAACCTGGTCGTACGTCACAGATGCTCACCCATCCGAGTGTTATCCGCGCTCGAAATAGCTTAACATCTGGACTCTTCTCGAGTGGAGATTCACCTCGCAGCTAATGCCGTGGGTGATAATATTGTTAATAATAATATTTGGATGTTGATGATGAAATTGGCTTTAGGATCACAAAAAATGGAAATCAATTTATCATTGAGTCCGACGTTTCGGCCTCGATTATGGGCCCTCATCAGTGATTTATTTCTGAAATATGGTACAAAAAATGTTTGTTGATTTGTGGAAGGATATAATTTGATAGTAAAAAAACGTTTATAGCAAAAATTAATTTTTTGGAGATGTACATGAAGACAACAAAATTATTTGCGTTGATCAAAGAATTAATTGTTATAGAGATGTAAATGAAGACAAAATTGTTTAAAAATATTTTTTAAAACAAAAGCTAAAGTTATTTGGACATGGTTAAATCATAAGAATATTGCAAATTAAAAAAATTTTACAGAAGTTATCAAAATTGGTCGATCTCATCAATAGGAGGAGAAACTCACTTTATAAGTTCATAAGAAGGAGGCTGAAATGAGTGAATTCTTATGAATTTGTAAGGTGAGATTTTCCTCCTATTGATGAGATCGACAAATTTTGATAACTTCTGTAAAATTTTTTAAATTTGTAATATTCTTATGATTTAACCATGTCCAAATAACTTTAGGTTTTGTTTTAAAAAATATTTTAAAAAATTGTTATCTTCATTTACATCTCTATAACAATTAATTCTTTGGTCAACGCAAATAATTTTATTGTCTTCATGTACATCTCCAAAAAATTAATTTTTGCTATACACATTTTCTTACTATAAAATTATATCCTTCCACGAATCAACAAACATTTTCTTTGTACCATATTTCAGAAATAAATCACTGATGAGGGCCCATAATCAAGGCCGAAACGTCTAACTCAATGATAAATTGATTTCTATTTTTTGTGACCCTAAAGCCAATTTCACCATCAACATCCAAATATTATTTTAACTGAGGGTCGACACAACTCCTTTCTTAAAAATTGTTAATAATATTTGTTATTACAAAAAGTAGACCAAATGATATAAAATTAACTATAACGTCTCTAGCACGTTATATTTTTGATCTAAGAAATGAGAACTCTCACGGACTTTTAGAGAATTTAACCAAGAAGAACAACGAAATGTTGACTATATTGAAGAAAAAGAACTTTCGAACTATTTCTGCTGCCCTCACAAGTAAACTACTTTGACCCAGCCTAGCGTTTTGTCGTTTTTTGGCCAAAGAAATGGAGCCTTTTTCTAACTGCCTCCCAGACTGACAGCCTTGTGGCTTTGTTCATTTACAACGGTTTAACTGGTTTGTTTGAAAGTTTTGCAGTCCGCATTACCACATCTGAAGTGTTAGAAAAAAGTTGCGTAGCGAATTTGGATCTATCCAATGAAGCTAATCTTTTAAAGGCTAAGGATATTAATTTAGACTTTGCGACTAAAGATGGCTTAGCATTACGCCAAACTTAAATGTTCTTGACATTCTGACTTTTCATAAAAACTGACGAAATATTCTGGTTGCTATCCATAAAAAAATTTAAGGGAGATCTTCGTTGAATTATAATTACGAAGAATAGGTTTTTTAAATTTATTTGAACCAGAGCATTCGAAAAAATCGTTTTACACAAAAATGATTAAAATTAGACAATTTTTCACTCCGAATACAGATTTGATTGGAAGCAAGAATAGGCCTAATTATCTAAAAAAGATGAATTCTAGTATTTATAGAGTAAATTGAGGCAATTCAATTTTGTAGTTGGGCCCTGGTTCCAACGCCCCTAAATTATCAATTTTTCGCGTTTATTGTTTTTTTCTTTTTTTTTTAAATTTGAGGTTAAATAATTCTTTCCACTCTTTTTCCATGCATCACTAAAATTTATTTCATTTTTA
Source organism: Andricus curvator (assembly GCA_932195095.1). NCBI lineage: Eukaryota > Metazoa > Arthropoda > Insecta > Hymenoptera > Cynipidae > Andricus > Andricus curvator. The sequence goes on along the minus strand of CAKNYM010044777.1, from coordinate 69,578 downwards.
GTATGATAAATACTTGCTATGTTTGAAATGTTATTTTCATGAAACTCAATTTCAATTTCTTTGTTGTTTAACAAGCATTTTTTTTGTGTTTTTAAAACATTTTTTCTCTACATACCGAAAAGAATTTTAAAATTTTAAACTGCGCTTGTGTTAACGTCAAGCACGCGGGGTTTGGTTGTGTATACAACGACTCTGTTTCAAGCAAATACATTGCATCTTGGGGGCCCTGAATGTTGCTACAGCGCGGATATGATAAGAAACTTCTCTCAATTTATGCAATTATTAGACGAACGAGTGAACCCGAAAGAAACTATACTATTCGCGCAAGCTTTCATTACTTGCGTTTGTATGTGCGATTACTCGTCTTCGCATATGGTTTATTAATATTAACTTCAAAGTAATATCCAATTGTAGTGTGCTTTTGTACTTGAATACCCATAAATGTAAAAATCCTCAAATTGTCCCGTGCTGCAATTAGTTATCAGAATATGGCTTTGATTTTGTTCACCTATCGGGTGCAAAAATGCTCCATGTTGACTCGTACGAAAAACTATCAACAAAGCGCGAAATATTAACGAAACCTGTTAGCGAAAGATCTAATCACGAGATAAGTGAAGTTATCGGATACGAGTTAGTTAATTCTGTCTTGTACAAATGCCATCTCATCGATTTTAATGAAACTTGGTATTGTTATAGTACTTTATGGGTAATGTATTTTGGCCGAGGGATTTTGTTGTAGTACTTTATGGGTAAAGTCTTTTGGTCAAGGGATTTTTATAATTTTTGAAAATTCTGGCAGCTACACCATTTTGAAATTTGAGGTCGACTTTTTTTTAAATTGTAATATTTCTGACACTTTTTTCGGATTTTAATTAAACTTATAAGCATTTTATAAAACAAGGTGCTGTTTTATATAAAATATGAGAGAAAAAAAATTCTAAATTTTCACAACAAAAAATGAAAAAAAATTTTCGATTCAATTTTTGACGGATTTCGCTATTTTTTTTAGAATAATATTCCTTGTTCTTTTATCTTTTATTTAAAAAAAAAACTTGATGCACACTCACCTGGTTCGCTAGTTATCAATATTTAAATAGCGGCATTCCAGTCGAATGCTTGTGCCACGCAGCAGCTAGGTGGGCAGCAGGCATTGGCATTACATAAGCACCGTTGCAACGCTGGAGTCTCGGGAATTCCTATTTACTAAATTTTTTTTCTCGCTTAGAATTCTTTCGTTTAGGAGCAGATTTTTGTATCTGAAATATGTTTTATTTAATATCAGGAGCAGCAGAATATATTTTGCAACGGATTTGATGGTTATTGATCTATGAAGGAAGGAAATCCTCTTGTATCACGGCTTCCTTGTTATACGATTGGGCCATCAGCGCTATGCCAAAAGTAAAATTCAGTTTTTGTGCCACAAGTGAATATGAGAACCATGCGAAATTCCTTCACGGTTGTTTTTTGATAGCTTAGACAACTGATGGTACGAGAGGATATTTTATATGAAACAGCATCTTGTTCTACAAAATGCCTATAGTTTCATTCAAATTCGAGAAATGTGTCGGAAATATTACAATTTTAAAAAAGGCGGACCTGAAATTTCAAAATGGCGTAGCTCCCAGAACTTTCAAAATTTTTAAAAATCCTTTAGCCAAAAAACATTACCCATAAAGTACTACAACAACACCAAGTTTCATCAATATCGATGACATGGCTGCCAGGATTGATATTTCTGATGTGGAAAGTGTCTGAGGACAAAAAAAAAATCCACTTGCTGTACAATTACATCCTATCAAGCCAGGTCCACGACCATCCGCTTCCGTACATATTGACCACGAAGGTCCATTTGTTACGGCCTCGACTAGGAACCGTTATGCAAATGTCGTTCGTGTAATGGAAGATATAATTCTTGATTTCGGTGCTACAATAAGAATTATCTCAGATCGAGGCACTTCCTTTACTTCTGGCTTCTTTGAAGAATTCTGTAATTGTCACGTTATACGTCACACGCTTAATTCACCTCGTCATCCGCAAACTAATCACAGAACAAGACGACAAATGAGAGTCTCTTTGAGTTTTTATATGGATACGTGAATCGACATGATGAGGGAAATTGACGGCTATTAACGATAAAAGAAGAGGGGCACTATACCAATCCTTTAAATCAGGCCCGCAAGAATTAACATACTGTTTTGATTGTTAGAATTTATACGTTTACAGGTTATATTAAAAATTGCCATAAAGTCCGCAGGTTGCCTGCAAAATTAAAAAGAATCAATATTTTTTAACAATTTTTCTTAATAAAAAGGGCCTTTTTAACTTTGACTTTGAATTGTGGTAGTGACGCCCAGAATGAAGATAAAAAGATTTTTAAAAAACCGTTTAAAAACTTATTAAATTCTGCGTTAAATGAGCCCTAGTTAAAGTAATTTGGACTTGTGAGTTTTGAATTATCAAGTAAGAAAGAGAAATATAAAATGCCGATTTTTAAGGAATTTTGTACTTCATATGAAGAAAGTACATGAAAAAGTCTCTAAAACGAGAAATGCAGCTACCTTTATTAATTTAAGCGTTAAAAATGGTAAAAATAATTTACAGTACTAAATAAATGATATAGTTAGAGAAAAATGGTCATGGCATCAGTTAAAGTCGAAGTATAAAATTCGAGAAATTCTTGAATTTATTTCTAAAAGTTTTCACGTGATATGTATATCATCTTCAAAGCCTCAAAAATATCTCTACTAGGGTTTATTCGGCGCGGAATTTCATAAGCTTTCTAACCATCAAAAGAAATGTCATGTAGCTAGAGGTAATAAATCACCTTTTATTTTATATTTGTAATTCGTCATTGGCGTTAACCTTTTCTGGGCATCCAACTCCTAATACCAGCCTGTGTTAACAACTCTGCTATACCTTGTCTCTCTTATAATAATAAAAAGAGAAAAAAAATGGAAAATTTGTTTGAACTCTCAGAATGTTATAAATTAAAACCAATACTTCAGAGCGAAGGTTTCAGTAAATGAATAATATGTTTCTTTCATTGGTTCAATTCGTTCCCCGACCGCAACTAATCGCAACCCCAACCGATTGCTTAAAAAACCCAAATAAAGTGAACTTCCGCCTATTTTAAAGATCGCCTATTTTAAAGTTCACCTATTTTAACCCCCCTATACACGGTTATTTTAAGTTGCGCAGTTTCGTCACCTCCCACCTCGGTCCTTGTACGGGTCGTACGGTAACGCCCGCGTCAGTGGCTGACCAATGAAAAAAAGAGGCCCGAAGAGCGGGAAGCCTTGAATTGAGTATTTTAGCATGGCGTCATGGGAATGCAGCCAATTTTTTTGAGGAAATATGCTAAACGTAAAAGAAAGTCATCCATTTGAACAGAACCGGGTACTCTAACCTCAAATTTCAGATAGTTGATTGTATTTCACGAAACACTTGAAAAATAATACTTTTCAGACCTTTATCACTTACCTTTACGTTTAGAATATTTTCTCCAAAAACTCTTATGCAGTTGCAGTCCCATGTGGTAACCTTCCTTACGGCTGACATTTCCACCCATCATAGCATTCTACACTTGAAAACTATTAATATTCAGACCTTTAAAACTTACTTTTACGTTTAGAATGCTTTCTCCAAAAAGTTGTCTGCACTCCTATGTCACCCCTATGCTAACCTTCCTGACATTTCCCCCTATCCTAGCATGGCCATGACGTCATACTAGAAAACTCATTGTTCCGCGAAATATTTGAGTCGTTTTTTGATTCTATTATATTGATTTTTAATTGGCAACATGTACTATTTCCAGGATATTTTATATTTTTTACGTCATACGTTAACAAAAACACGGGCCAACGGAGCACGACTTTTTCAACTGCGCAATAAGCCGGGACCGTCTGAACCGTTTCCACTTTGAATGCATCATTTGGCGCAATATATTCCACCGAGTACTCGCGCGCACGGGGGCCCTTCCGAGGCGAGAGTCGCAACCGTCTCTCGCCCCTTCAGCAGAGAAACTGCGTGGCCCTGCCGTTCCAGGAATGTCGGGTGTATTTATCTGTATTATTATTGATAGTATTTATTGATTTCAAATAGACCCGCGCTTTTCGGCACATGCGCAGTTGAAAAAAGTTGCCTAGAGCAAGTGCAGCGATACAAGGCCGGGGCAGCCAAGGAAGGTCGCTTGATAAAAATAAACGGACGACTCGCGGTAGAGGTGGGGGCCCCTCCAACCTCAAAATAATTACGAACCGATTGCGATTCGGTAGAATGCTAAAAAAATGCAGTATCTGCTTTAGTGAAACACGTGAAATTAGTGGGTTTCCATCTGGTTTTAAAATCAACTAACACTAGAACGCACGTTTTGTTCAATTTCCTGGCATTTTCACATTAAAAATATTAAAGACATTTTATCATTGCAGACAGAAAAATCCAAGAGTTTATTGACTTCAAACAAGGACAGAAAAAGGTAAAAGTCAAGTCAGTGATAACGTTTTGATGGATTTACCTGCTCAACCAATGCAGGGAACTTCAAATGACGGGTTAGTACAAAAGCATGTTAAACCATATCCTTTCGCTTTTATAACGGCGTTGAAAAGGAAATTGGCAATAAGTGGATATTCTGCCAACTGTAAAAAAGCACGTGAGCCCTCAGAAAATAAACAAGAGGTAATAAACTTAGATGAGTTCAATATAAATTTAAATCAAAGGCAAACATTTTCTCAATGCAATAAAAGAATGAATTTCATAAAACCATTAAAAGTGCCAGATTTAAAAGTTTGTCCAAAGGTTTTAGATTACTCTGTTCGTGAAAGTTCATCGTTGAGTGAAGCGTCTCTAAACAAATTTGATATGCTTTCAAAAGATTACATACAAAAAGAAGGAAAAGCAGCTAAAACCTTGGATAGGGTTCAACGCAAGCTAGATTTCTCATCCTCAAATATGTCTCTATTAAATGACGAGAATGACGAATGTCTAAAAACACCAGATTTTTATGTTCCACCTAATGTAGTCAAGAAGAAAGATTACTTCAGAGAGAATTCTAGAGCAAAAGAGAACAGGTCTAAGAGGATTAAAAAGGATGACTCTAGTATTTCTAAATTTGATAACTCTTCCAAAAATATATCAAAAAGAGTAAAAAATATGGAGCATGTCTCTAGGAAAGATGTTTCTGGATCAGCTGTAAAAAAAATCAGAAACGAAAGCTTCCTCTATAATTTACCGAGAGAAACTGATTTTGGGTTCAAAAAACAAAAAGCTAAAAATTCTGCAACTTGTATTATGAAAAAGGATGAAGATAAAAGACATCGATACTCAAACACTCAACATTCTAGATCCGGAAGAGATAAATCTTTGGAATTGAAAGGAAGATCTTTTAGTAACGACTCGATAAATTTACCTGAAAGGAATGCAAATTTACAAGATAAAGCTTCAGCCGCTCGTTCGGATTTATTAGAAGAAGTAGGTACTGCATACAATTCACATACTAGTTTTACAAAACATCAAATGTATAGTGAATCATGTGAAATACCTTCGCGAGTATCCAAAGTGAAGGAGGTCGAGAAATCAGTAAGAAATCTAGTTCACCAGTCAAATCAGCAAAGTATTCACAGAAATTTAGAGACAGAAGATTTCTTTGTGCAAAACAATGAAAAAAATGAAGACTCTACGCTTCATAGCGTTACATCAGATCGGATTCAAGGGGTTATGAATGCTGAATCGAAAAGCTCCATAAATACCTCATTTTCTGAAATGCTCCTTGATCCAAGAAGAATTTCATTCAGGGATGATAGTTACTCGCAGCAGGAAGAGTTTTCAAATTTGGTTACTCCTGACATAAATCTAATGCTTCGGTCGAAAAGAAGGAAACAGTTTCTGCAAGAGAATTCCAAGGATGAAAACTATAAATGTTTAATGAACAAACCAAAAGTTAAAGCGGACGATAAAGGAGAAGGAATTCAATTGGTACAACTAATTTCTATTAATTTATGAATTTGAACTCTTTCATGTCAGTATTACACTTCTCAGAGAAAAATATTATATTACACTGCAAGGGCAGGAAGTTGAACATTCCTGCACCGCGCGCCATGATGCCCGAGGTGAAGCCGAGGGCATCATGTCGCAAAGTTCAGGGCCTTTCAACTTCCTGCCCGTGTGGTGTATACTATTTTTCTTTATAGCCGCTCGAATGTACGTTTACTAATTAAATTTTTCATTATTGTAAACAATACAACCACGTTCCAGGAGACAGCCCGTTGTGCGCTTATGTTTAACTTTTGTTCCTCGCTTCAGCGCCTCTTTCGGATACTCATAAATTAACTTTTGTTCCTCGCTTCAGCGCCTCTTTCGGATACTCACAAATTAACCTCTCTTTATAGCCGGTCGAAAGTACGTTTACTTATTACATTTACATTTACATACGCCTACCCTGAAAGGGAAATGGTTTAATGGTATATATATAATTATTATAAACAATACAACCACGTTCCAGCAGACAGCCCGTTGCGATGCATGTTTTTGATGCCTGCCCCCGACATTTGCAAGCGCGAGCGGAGCGAGTACTGCTGGTTGGGGGGCAGGCATCAAATACATATAAAAAGCTACATAAAAACACTGAAAGACACATAAAAACACTGATAAATTCCAAGCAAGCAGCTTTGAGGTTATACGTAAAAACAAGAGTGACAGGGGTTAGCGAATCTACTGACTCGGGTGTCAGTGATACCAATGTGGGTGCCTTGAGCTACTACTGCGCTTGCGTTAGGTTCGCGCCCTGGTTGGCCACAGTTGGCGCGGAGTTTAAAGTATAACTTTTGATTCAAGTTGAGAAAAAAATGTATAACACACACATTTTCTAAGTAATAGTTTATTTTTACTGAATTCCAAAAACTAACTTAGATTTCACAGACAAAATTTCAATAAGTACAATTTATATACATTCTTGTGAATTTTATGATAATTATTGATTTCAATTGCAAGAATTAATTTTAATACCCATTTTGAATTCCGCGCCAACTGCGGCCAACTAGCGCGCCCACATTAGCATCACTGACACCGATACATGAGGGTACTGCCGCTGTCACTCTTGTTTTTCCGTATATCCTTAAAGCTGCTTGCTTGGAATTTATCAGTGTTTTTATGTGTCTTACAGTGTTTTTATGCGTCTTTCAGTATTTTATGTGGCTTTTCATATGTATTTGATGCCCCCCCCCCCCCCCCGACCAGCAGCACTTGCTCCGCTCGTGCTTGCAAATGTCGGGGGCAGGCATCAAAAACATGCATCGCAACCGGCTATAAAGAGAAGTTATTAATTTGTGAGTATCCGAAGGAGGCGCTGTAGCCAGGAACAAAAGTGAAATATAACCGTACAACGGGCTGTCTGCTGGAACGTGGTTGTGTTATTTATAATAATGAACAATCTAATTAGTAATCGTACTTTCGACCGGCTATAAAGAAAAATAGTATACACCACACGGGCAGGAAGTTTAAAAGCCCTGAACTGCGCGACATGATGCCCTCGGCTTCGCCTCGGGCATCATGGCGCGCAGTGCAGGAATGTTCAACTTCCTGCCCTTGTAGTATAATATACTATTATGATTTTTGTATATGTCTAAAATCACAAATAAAAGTGATATTGGAAGATAACCACAAAAAAAATTTCTAACGAAAGTGATACTTTCCCCACAAAAGGTTGGGGCAGTAGCGATTCTACAAAATTAAAATCTACACGGTAAAATTCTACACAGCTAATTTTTCACGCGGGCACTCTACACAATCATATGTGACCGTTCACGAAGAAAGAGACCTAACTCCCTAAAAATTGACATGTAGTTTTTTACACCAATCGACAATTTTTGAGTTGCTCTTTCATAATAAAAAAAAATATTCTTTCATTTGCAAAATTCGAATTTTTATTCAACTGCAAACTGAGGTCCTCTTCTAGAGTTCCTGTGTTGGAATGCCTCGTCAATCGCTCCTCCTGTAAAATGTAGCTCCCGGGAGTCAGGTCCTTTTATTTGTGGACAGTCAAATATTTATTTGATAATTAAAGGCATGTACCAGACTGTCACGTGACCAATTTTTTTAAACGAACTTACTCATAAACTAATACACGAATGATTTTTCAATACCAGGCAGAAGTGAAGAATACTCGACACAACAATAGTCCGCACCAAAAAACTCTGCAACATATAATTTATTAATAAATATTTTTTAAACGACACGAGACTAAAATAATTTTTTTAAACCCTACCCAAATAAATCTTACGCTACGAAATTCGACATAAAGTTATAAATTAAATTTTGCGAATTTAAATAAATTCCACAAAATTAAATTCTGGAAACGAATACTCTACACAGCCGAATTTAATGATTATTAATTTTTTTAATTTTTAAAACTACACCAATAAATTCTACATGGCTAAACTTTGCACACAATAATGCAAACTATTTGAAATTCATTGTTTTGTGTAAAGTTTTGCTGTGTAGAATTTTGAAAATAATAAAAAAAGAATTCATTTAATTGGCTTGTGTAGAGTATTATTGTGCAGACTTTTATGGTTTCGAATTAAATTTAAAAAATGTATTTGATAACTTTGTGTAGAATTTCACGGTGTATGATGTAACTGTGTTGAGTTTAAAGGACAATTTACAAGAAAAACTGGTCATAACACTGGTCAATAAAAGTTACCTATGTTCCCGTTGATGGCGACGTTATTTCCGAAATATTTTTTGACCTTGAACACGATTCTGCCCTCCATTTTGTACTATCAGGTTTATTTTAAAAGATATTTGCAACCTAATTTTTTATTACAAAATTTTTGCAAACCTTTTTTAGAGATCAAAACGAAATTTTTTTAGACGTATTTCACGTAATTTTGATGCGTTTTTTAATGCGGATTTCAAATATCACCTCTTTTTACAAGAGCTACAATGTTTCTTGGAAAAATCTAAAAAAAATGACGCAACATTGAATCTGCTCTTTTTTAGGTAATATTAATTTTTTAACATGATGCAGATTTTTACGTACTGTATTGCTTCAAAAACTACATAATACGTCCCGTTTTTGATAGGAGGTAGTATATAAAGTATGATGTGTGGGACGGGTGCATATAGGGGCTTCGCGACAAGCGTGAATACTGGCGCCCGAATAAAGCGAGGATGGCTATTCACATGAGGCAGGAAGTCCCTCTTTTTGCGTACTTACTATACAGGTAACTATTGGTTTGGCCCGAAAGTCTTTATCGTTTTCATATTTTTATTCCCCAATGCTTTCTACAAAATTACAATGAACACTAATCTATGATAAATGCACCAGCTTAGTCTATAATAATAGACAAAGATGGTGCATATATCAAAAATTAGTGTTAACTGTAATTTTATACAATGCATTGCGAAATAAAACTGAAAACGATAACGACTTCCTGGCCAACCCAATATAACTTGTTAAATAAATATGATTATGTAGAATTAGCCGCGTGGAGTTTTGCTGTGTAGAGTTTAATTTTGTACAATCGCGACCGCCCCGAAAAGGCTGTATCAATCGTTTACATTTTTTCAATAAATATATTTTTTATATTAGTTACATCCTACTGCTTTGCATATGCAGTTTCAAGCAGAATTAAACCTTCTTGATTCATTTAATGAGTCTCTCAGTAAAGTTATGGACGTTGAAAGTAGCATATACAATGCAAAGCATGCAGAGGACCGACAGTTGCTGCAAAATGAAAAGTTAGCAAATGAAGAGCTGAGAAAACAATTAGATGCTTTGCAAAATGAAAGAGAGGAAGAATTGGATAAGACGGAGGCTATAACCATTAAACCAGGTACGTTTTAGTAGCAAATCACGCACATTTACTAAAAAATGTACTCGTTCTTAATTTATCTGGTAGGTCAGTATTTATATTATGTACTAGACCAAATCCATTTCAATTCGGGTAGCTTACGAATAATTTTTTATTTTTTTTTAAACCCGACCTTTTTTATTTTTTATCAGTATTATGTCGGCTCAACCATGTTTCAGGCAAGGAGAATTTTTGTTCCTGAAATTATAATTTTCTCGTAAACCATGCCAGATATCACAAAAAAGCAAGAAGGATTTTTTGTAGAGCTTTTCTAAATTTGCAAACTTTTATCTTCACACTTTTTTTAATCTTTCGTTGTTTCCGAGAATAACGCGAAAATTTCCTTTTTTTTTAAAACAAAGTTTTTCCTGGCCACAAAAATGGTTCAGCCCGCATAAAAATTAGAGGATTTTTTCCATATAAAAGATTGAATTGAACAAAAAATTGGCAAAAAATGTAAGTGTGGATTTTTTGAGAAAATACACTTTTCATCCTTTGAAACAAATCGCTGCAATTTTATTTTTAATTTTTTTCTTCAAATTTTCCGACAGATTTCGAAAGAGGACGATAAAACTCACAAGAATCCGAAATGAAAACTGTTTTGAAATGGATTCGGTCACCAGCATGATTTGAAAAAATTAATGAATGGGCAATCAGTGTTTCTATGTGCTTCTTATAAACGAGTACAAATGTCTGTTATGGGGGTTATGGGCTTTTGGAGCAATATGAAGTGCGCATGCGTCACCGTCGTTAGGAAGCCATTTCACACTTTCCGTTGGCTATACAGGCATGGAAGTCGCGTTTATCGTGCACGTTGGAAAAAAATATTTTACAAAACATTTTACAGAACATTTACAGAAAAGTGTCGGATTCTTCCCGACTAAAACCCTTCCCGCGTCTACCAGTTGCCCTGGAATGCACATTAGCATTACTTCAAGGCCGTCTGCCATGGACGAATTACGTCAAACGCCGACATCTCCATTCCTGAGCCTCTTGGCATACACCTCTCTGAAAACTCTTTAAGGGTTTCTTTTAGCTTTAGGGGACGGGCGCGGAGTCAACTTTTTCTGGCACCCTGCCGCCCTCTGGCTCCCAGACCAAATCTGCGGACTTCTCTCGTACACTCCCGGGCAATATGCCCAGGATTGTGGCAATGGTAACAACGTGTTTCGGCATGGTGCGCCTTCACCTTGCAGTTAACCCTCCTGACCTTGAACCGAGATGCCAGCTCTAGTTTTGTAGCAGGGGCAATCCTCCCTACCTACTTACCTACCTAACTAACTACGTACGACGTGGTGGAGACTCCTGAGGTAGTAGAGATTAAGGTAGCTCTAAAGTCGGTCCAGGGGGATCACCTCGGAGTGCCTCCCAGGATTAACCTAACAAAGAGGAGAAACAGGGTCTGGATCCTAGCCTTTGTTCAACTGGACGCTGCACCTGCTACAAAGCTAGAGATAGCAGCCTGGCTCAAGGTCGGGTGGGTAAACTGCCGGGTGAAAGCGCACCCTGGCGTAACCAGGTGTTACCGTTACCACAATCCCACATTTTCCACACTACCACAATTGAAGGGTCGGGGAACAAAAGGGCCTAACCCCGTTTTTAAAAATTTTTCAGGACGCCAGAAAAACGTTTGTATTTTGTGAGAATGCTGAAAAAAGGGATATATGTGATCGATAATCTCCACTCTTGAACGTTGTTCTTTCAAATTTCATGCAAATCCGTCAAACAGTTTTCGATTTATGAGGCACCAAAGTTAAGCACGGACCTAACCCAAGGGGGTGCAGGCGAACAAAAGGGCCTAACCCCGAGCAGCAAGCATTCACTCGGCTTAGTGCCGCCTGGTCTGCGGTGCAATTCTATGAATAATTACTAGCAAATACAATAATAAATTTTCAATGAATATATTAGCTATGTTGTGAACAATGCATTATTTATTGTCTAGTACATTTTTCTGAACCTGATCTATTATAGTGAGTGATACTTTATTTTCGTTATATTATTAATGATTTTGCTATCGTTTATTGTTGTTGCTGTTGAAAATGATAATGATTTTTGTGATTAAGGATCAGATATTAGGTAAACAATGAATTTGCGCTATTTTTATGTTGATAAAAATAATCGAATTGGACAGAAGGATTTTTCCCACGTACGAGTTTTCCCTTTGCCGTCACGTACTCCAAGCCCTGACGCCGCATCTCGCGACGCTCGGCTTGCTTTCGTGGCATACTACACCTAGAAAAAATATCAAAATGACCGTGAGACTTTACTCAACAAACGCCCGTTTGAAATTTTTCGAAGTTCTATCACTAAAAAAAATGAGAAACAAAAAGCCAAACAATGTTTACTTACCTTGCTCTCCTTGCCGATCAACATGTGCAACATATGATGTAAAATCGATAATATTGACTGCGATTAGTTTCCCCAAAGCCTTTGATACAACCTAGTCACGCTACATGGCACCACATACCTATAAAGTGGCAATAAATCTAGACGAACCGAATGAAAAGATCGTTTTTACATAAGGCGCAATGCGGGTTTAGGCCCTTTTGTTCGCTCGGTACCCCTTGGGTTAGGACCTTGACTGACTTTGATGAATTTAAAAAAAATGAAAAAAAAATTATAATTTTTTTGGTTTACACCCTCGAAACGGCGTTTGGTTGAGGAGTCCAAAAATATGTAAAAGTAAATTTCGAAAAATTTGTGGGGTAGGCCCTTTTGTTCCCCGACCCTTCAATTGTGTTCATATTGCTCGGGAGTGTACGGGAGAATACCTCAGTGGTAATTGCCTCAGATGCGGTCTGGAGGGCCACAAGCCGGCGGAGTGCCAGAAAAATGTCACTCCCTCCGACCCTCAGCTAAAAGAAAACCTTAAGTTAGACGTGAGAGGGGGATGGGTTTCAGTCGGTAAAAATCCAACACTACCCAGCCTTAAGAACGGGTCGAAAAAACATTCGTTTAGGTTTCGTCAATGCCTGATCCTTTAAATTTTGTGGTTTAGCATCCTGATGATGATCGAAAAAGGAAAAAATTGTGCTACAATATCTCCAGTCTGCGCATCGTCTTTGAATATTGGTTTTTGGTCAAATTCTTTATTTTTCATTACTTTCTTATTAAGTCTTTTATACGTTTTTTTCTTTCGAGAGGTGAATATATGAGTGGTCAGCGAGCGCGCGCATGTCACGCGTGCTCACTCAGTCCACCAAGGTTTTGCCCGATGTGAGAGCCCGTATTCTACGTCTAGATTAACCTGTAAATCTTCACTGCGTTTTTAATACTTTTTCGCTCTCTCTAAACTTGAAAGATTTATTTTCGAATATGTTTATTGAAAATATACCTCTCACAAAAAAAGTACGACATCGGCAGTGTACGGAGCATATCGAGCACCTCAGGACGTCCCTGGTAATGTATTTCCCAACGCGTTTTGACACAATTAAATACTTCAACCTCATTTTCAAAGGAAAAAAGAATGTTTTTTATGGGAAAAATCCTTCAGCTTCAATGATCTCAAATATCGTATCAAGAAAGCTAGAAAGTATTTGGGAGCGAGCGTTTATCCCATTTCTTTCTCACTAAAGGATACAAGATCTTGTTCTGAAAGCACATAAAAATGTTCAAGATTTTAATAGATCGTATGCTAGGGATGCGAGCAAACCAACAGTATTTCAGAATGGGATGGATTTGAAGACGACTAATGTATATAGGAAGAGATTGGAAAGAAAAGAGAAAGAGCAGTTTAATCTTAAGAAGCGTTTGAAACGAGAAAGCACAGACGGAGGTACGTTTAGTAGTCACTGCTTTGATTATTTAGATACTCATCTGGAGAATTGAAGTCCTGAAAAAATTATCTGAATATGAAACTTTTTCACCATCGTTACTACACTGCGTTTTACAGTGGGCGGAATCGGGAATTTACTGTACATAATCCACTACAGCCCACAATTCTTTACCGATTTTGATGTTTTTTTAAAATGCTCAGGTCCAATTTTTTAATTTCACTCTGCGGAATTTATTATTTTAACAAATAGAACGTCAAAATTGGACATTTTACGAATATTATTTGTTTTCTCTGAAGAAAAGACGTAAGAGAAGTCGCTTTTCCATCAGATTTATTGCAGATACACTTCAAGAACATAAATATTCAGTTTAAGATTTAAACTAATTATCATAAAAAATTATTTTCATGAGGTGCCCAACCGCAAAAACAAAAAATCTGCCCGCTGCAAGTTTGAGCGTGTCTAGGGCGCGCGACTCTTGGTTCTCGCGCTTCGCGCTAGATAATACATTTATCTCGCGCTTTGCGCTCAATAACGTAATTACTTCGGGCTGCGCGCTCAGTCGTTGTATTTCCCCCACATTTGTGTGCAGGCCTTTTAAAATTAAAGTTCAAAGCATCGACACTATAATTTGGTGATTGTGAATTCTCTTTTGTCAGCTATCCTGAAAAATGTATCATATCAATAAATTTATTTTATTACAATTCATAATATGCATTGGTATTGAAACAAAAGTATTTTCATTGTCTTGTTTTTATAATTAAAAAAAAGTACGCATCCTATTAAAAAAATTTGTTATCAAACATTTCGTTGCAACTTGTGCCGTTTTCCATAAATTTAATTTGTTTATTTTCAATTTTAGTTTTTACGATTTAAACTAAAAATACGCATTATAGCATAAGGTGGTTCTAAGGAAATTTGTAGCTATAATTTAGGGGAAAAATTTTGTTAAATAAAATGTAATTGTAACTTGTGTCGTTTTACCAAAAAGTTATTTTTTTATTTTTAATATATTTTTATAGCAAGAGTTTATAACAAATTTGTAGCTCCTTTTTGGATGAACAACTTTTGTCTATTAATTTTTTTTCGCACCTTGCATCGTTTTTGAATTTTTATCCAAAATAGTTGGTTAACGAACTCGTTCTTTCTTTTTAGGTCGTAAAAAAGTGTGCGAAGCTTAATCTTATCTCGTACTAATGTGTACATTGATAATATTTTAGCTTATCAATGGGGAGTGGAAGAAATTGAAATTATTTCTTTGGGTCAAAATGGTAGAAGTTGAGGGAAACTGTTGCTAATTAGAACAAGTTACGCCTGACCGAGGCCTTGCGCGGCGAGGGGGAGAACTTCACGGGTGATCAGCCTACGGGGATAAGCAAAAGCTCCCTGTCCGGACTTTCCAAACTCCTTTCCAGCCTGCGAAAGAGTTCCGTCGCCGAGGGGAGATTTTCGGTCGGGGGCTCAGTGAGTGCCGGGATAGTCAATGCCCCCAGGCGGACACGGTGGGGAGCGAGAGGAGAGAAACTCGGTTGTAATTCCGGAATTCGCTCTTTCGGAATTCCGACCGAATAAAAAGCTGTACTTTCCGGGTCGTATTCCGGACCGAGAGAATCTAACCATCAATTGGGATACTGCGGGTCGTATACCAAACTGGCGGAAACGGGGCGCGGAGATGGTAGCTTGGGTGGAGAAACGGGACCGGGATTTAGGGGGGGGGGGGGTGAAGCCTGGAGGGTAAAAAAAAATCGATTTTTTTTAATTTTCTTGTAGTATAGTATCTCAAAAATATTCCCGCAAAATTTTAATTCGATCGGAGCTAAACTTGCCACGTTACAAAGCTGTAAGTCTCCGCCCCTCGAGCGGAGCACAGTAAACGCAGACAGTGGTCAAAGTCAAAAACGGTGGTCAAAGGCTATTTTCTGTCTCTCTTTCGTGTTTTTATTTAGTGCCTTTTCGTACTCTGCTTTATGGAGCTGGAATCGATGATTTAGTGTAAGTAAAAAAAAAAAAAATATGCTGAACTTTCTCCGTGCCTAAAACTTCAAACGTGTTTTTCTCAAAACTACATTTTTAAAGTCGGTGCACAGTCTCTTAAAAACTATTGCACCGATCTTCACCAAATTTGGTATACACTTTTCACAGATATATCGTAAGAACACAATGGTCTTGTTGATCGATTTTTTGTTGTTGTTGCGATTTTACAGAAACAAAATGGAGGATTTTTTAGGCAAAAAATCGAATTTTTCAGTTTTTTGACCGCCAAAACCAATAAAAAGAAAAAAAATGTAAACAGACCGTTGTGTTATAGGCATTCATTTAATTTATCGAAATATTTTTTTTTTACATTCTCATTCTAATGAGAAGGTATTGGTTTTATGTAAAATTTGACATAGTCGGTTTTCATCAAATCTCCACGTTTTGAGACCCCCTGAGCCAGAAAAAACGGTTTTTACGAAGGTGTCTGTCTGTCTGTCTGTAGTCTGTCTGTCTGTCTGTCTGTAGCCACGATAACTTTCGAAAAAATGATCAGATTTGATTGAGCTTTGGCACACTTTTTTATGGCCGAAAAATAGAGAACGAGTTCGTTAACCAGCTATTTTAGATGAAAATCCAAAAAGTGAGCACATTTTGAAAATTTTTGAGACCACTTTTTTGGAAGATTTGAAAATTCTATGTACGGTTATTAGTAGTACGCAAAATGACGAACAAAATATTCT
>CAKNYM010044777.1:28565-43240 GCA_932195095.1 Andricus curvator | reverse complement strand
ATAGAAATAGAAATAGAAATAATGAGTTTAAAAAAAATTTCAGCGGACATCTTGAATTTTTTCGAAATTTTTAGTTTTCATTGTCATCACGTGATTTCTAATAAATAAATCTGCCTCTTGTAAGAATTTGACGAGATTGTGTTATTAATTGTGGAAATGGTAATTTTTGTTCAAATTTAGGGACCCGAAATTTTGTAAATTTTGAAAAACAAAAAAAATTTTCGTATAGATATATTTTTTCAGCATAGTCTAAAGATCATAAATGTACAGAGCCAAAGGATTCCGATGAAATATAAAAAAAAGACCTGCATTTGAAATTTTACGGTACTTTTCCCCATGTTAATTGCATGGGAAACTTTGAGTGCTTTGGGCCACATGTTAATATTAACCGATTTCGCTTTGGAGATCATTTTGTTGGCCATTCTAACAAAATAAGGGGTTGAGACCAAAGAAATTCGAAAAAAAATCCGCCAAGAGTAAATAAGGACCACCCTAATGTAGACGCATGCGCAATAGTGCTTGGTTGCGCCGACTCGAAAAGAGAGATCACGTTCAATCCCCCACCAGAAGAAAACGCTTCACATTTTGCACGTTTCTCACAAAAAAAAATACAGTACATGCCATGGAGGATATAGGCAAATTAATAAACTTTAAGATACGCCTTACCTGATCCAATCAGATTCATTGAAGCAAGAAATTTTTCTCATAGAATATTATAGTACAGAACAATAGTGTAGCAAAATAATTTTTTAAAAATATTTTGTTCATAAAAGTTACAATTTTCTATTATTATTGAATAATAATATTAATCCAGAATTATTGCTATAGATGACTATTTAAAATATTGTTGACAACAATAACAATTGCGAGTTTGTGCCATACTTTCTTGATGAAATACAACCACCAAGATAGCTGCAACATGATTTATCAGAAAAAGTAATTTTTTCTCGATGGAAAATGCTAGTTTTTTATATTTATTCATAATATTGCTATTAACAATACAAATATTGAACACTTATATTTTTCTGTAGATATTTATTATGATTTAGGATTAATTTGAAAGTTGTTTGATGAGAAAAACATAACTTCGAAAAAGTAGAATTTGTTCATTAGAATATTTATAATAATGGTAATTGTTAACTAATGGTTATTTTCCAGTCTGAATACCACTCCTACGAGATATTTAGGCAATAATTCTGATGGATAGCTACTTCTCTTAAGCATTTTCTTCGGAGAAAACAAATAATATTCGTAAAATGTCCAATTTCGACGTTCTGTTTTTTTAAATAATAAACTCCACCGGGTAAAATTAAAAAATCGGGTCTGAAGTCGTTCTGCAGAATTTAATCTTGAGCATTTCTGAAAAAAAACATCGAAATCGGTCGAAAATTGTGGGCTGTAGTGGGTTATAAACAGTAAATTCCCGATTCCTCCCACTGTGCGTTGGACACTTGAGTTTGGGACACCCTGTATAGTAATAAAATAATTTAAAAACTTCAATTGTGAATATTGTACAGTTCTTGAAAGGTTTTTTAAAGGCAATGTACTCATATATAATATTTACCTTAAAATTTAATAAGAAGGCAATGAAAAACAAGGAATTTGTTCAAGATTTACAAATTTTCTAAGACAATGCCCAGACTGAAGACATTGTAGCAGAATTTTTTCCTTTTTCGTGCACTGTTAGAATACCAAACCATAACCTTTAAAGGGTCAGGCATTTTCGAAACTTGAAAAAAAAATTGTATCGGCTTGCCTTAATACCTACCCTACCTACCCACCTACCTACCTACTAATTTAATAAACTTATAACTACTTGTTTCACACTGATTAGTATTTTTTTTAACTCAATGCATCTATTACATGTTTCAGCATTTTATGACGAAGGTGCATGTTTGTTGGTTCCAAAAGCTTGCGAAGGATTTAAATCAGCAAAAAAAGGCAGTATCGTGAGTAAACAAGATTTTCTCAGTCAGGAAACATCAAAACGAAATTCTTCTGAAAAAATGGATAATAATGCAAAGAAAAGTTTCAAGTCATTGGTGAAAGTAGCGGAAGTTCAAACTCAAACTGCAAATGATATTGCCACACAAACAGACGTGAAATTTTGTCAATCTAGAATTCTTAGTAGACTCGAAGAACTTTCCGGTATAACTTATCAGAGAGGCCCTTCAAGCACATGGGACATACCTCGCTTGTCTTTGGAGTCTTTGGGCCAGGATGACGATATCGGTCAAGTAGACGACATTTATTTGCCAAGTAAAATAAGGGGAATGTCGGAAATAAGCTTACATGAAACTACGTCATCTATAAAAACCGAAACTGGTACTGAGATTAGTATATCTACAAGAGACGTAACTTGTTCATTTAATAAAGATTTGGCACTTGAGGTAAGCACTTTGAAGATTACCTTACAACAGTATCTTCTTATAGATATTCTTTTCTATTTAGGTAAATTATTGTTTATTATCATTATTATTATCATTATGGGTTAAATAGAAATGATATCTAGGAGTAAATAGTGTACTCTGGGGGAATGGGGGCAGTTGTACTAAGAACACTATTCCCTGAAAATCGAAGAATAAAATCGGAAGTTCAGTATTCCAGTTTAGAAATAGGCTTATTAGATCAGGGGAACTATATCCACGCGTCAGCATTAACAGATATTTAAAATTTCAAAAAATCTAAACATTTGAAAAATATTGCATATTTTAGCACAATGTGGTTGAAGAACATGCCCCTTTAGAAAACCCCAAAAAGGTTATCATTTTTCACAGGCTCCCCTTTCCTTTTCCAGCCCGTTTTTTTCAGTATGCTGCGTCCGCACTTTTAGCCTTGGTTTTCCAAGTTTTGCAAATTTTGCTACTAGGTTATTTTAGTGAGTCCGAGGATCATCCTCCTAGACTAGCTCCTAAACATTATGGTATAGATGATTGGTGAAAGCGTTAAATTAGTTCATCATTAATGTAGCCACCACTGGGTTACAAGTTTGTTGTGACGGGGTGACAGCTCCCGTACTTTTGTGACTTTTTGGTGACATGCATACATCAGTTTTTATAATTCTTTGGATAAGAGGTGCTTTTAACTCTTGTAAACCACCAGTTAACAATCATCAAGGGAAATGTGTGAAGATGAAGCAGAACTGTCTAACTGTGTATTAGCTAATGGACATCTCATACGTTTTGTATGCGTTGTGCTCTTTTCGACATAAAAAGCACTGCAGGTAACCCGATTTCACATTACACACATTACACTCAAGATTTTTTTATTCTAAATACTCTTCTGTACTACTTGAAAACCCTGGTAAAGTTTTAAATTTTGACCCATCTATTTTTTTACCGCCAACGTCCTACGAACATTTTACGTGACATCACACATTCCAGCAGGCATACATTCTTTCTGCGTAGTCAGACGGATAGCCTACGTCCAGGCGTTCGATTCTCCGAGGAATCGGCATGCAAAGAAGAACTTGAAAACTTGAGTTAATTACATCTCTGCTATTTCTCTTACATTTTATCAAGATGTCTAATACATATGCTCAATCACAATCGGCCTCTTCTGAGCCTCAGATACTTTTCTGTAAAACTTGTAGCAAGGTTATAAAAAAACTTCCGAAAGCTCGGGTTTGCACATCATGTAAGGAAGCCTTTCATGCTAAGTACTGTGACTTCTATAAGATTGAGCAAAGGAAGGGACGTGTCTTGTTGGTAAACAGTGGTTGCCTTCATAGTTTTGCCGATGTAAGTAACGTTTCAGGTTCTTCAATGTTAGTTAAGGAAGTTCAGCTTACTTCAGATAGTGAGGAAGAAGCAGAAGTCCCCCCGTCAAGCCGCTTGAATGAGACTCTTTTAGGTCAATCTGAATCTCCGAATGGGGATCTCAAACATGAATCAACCAGGATGGGGCCTGATAATCCCTCGCACGTGGTGAAGGATATATTAGATCCTGTCTCACAATTGATTCTCTCTAAGTTGAGTCTAATTAGTGACTGAGTGATCTCAGCTAAAATAGGTTACAAAAAACCTATTAGGGTGATTGAAATTAATGACAAGTTGACAGTTGGTAATATTCAAATCAACCAAAATCATCCACAGGAACTTTACAGACTTCTGAGAAAAATCCCCCATTTTCGACAACTGGGATCATCTAAACGACTTTTTGCCTGGCGCTCTTGTCTCGACAGCATCTACTTCGAAATGACGGTCAGCATCACCTGGCGTAAGTTTAAATATTACTCCTTGTAGTTATTCGGAACCTGCTCGCCGTCCACCCCTGCACTCTCTAGGTATGTCAACTACTGTTTCATTCGCTCACAAATTCGGTAGATTTCTCGAGTACTTCGTCAAACGACCAGGAAGTTTCCTCTGGGGAAACCTCAACCTTTGCTTCTTATCCAGATAATTTTACAGCTACCTTTACGGCTACCTCAGTGGTCCTCCTTGGAGAAAACCATTCCCTATCAGACAGTACCACGTACATGAGGCCAATCCGTGTAGCGCACATAAGCACTAGATCCCTCTTTTACCTGAAGTTAATGATGTAGCTGATATTATACACCTTTATGATTTGGATATTCTTGCAGTATCCGAGTCGTGGTTGCAACCAAACATTCCTGATACAGCAGTAGTTATTAAGGGATATAATGCAATTCGCGCCGATCGAAGAAGTAACAATGTGGTGAGAGGTGGTGAGGTAGCTATCTATATTAAGGATACATTGAAATTTGAATCTCTAATAGACAAATGCAACTCATTTAGCTCGACTCGTGTGGACGGTATCTCCATAGATCTCTGTCTAATTCTGGTTAACCTTCATGCGTTCGCGCGGGCTGTCAAGTGACCGCCTTTTTGTAATATCGAATGACTCGCTCACCAGTGAGCTTTGGGTGAGGTGGGAGGGGCATATATTCTTTATTTACACTTACGACCGCTAATTCCGGCACAAGTTAGATTGACCCACCCCCCTCATCCCATTCAGGACAGTTCCAAGCTCGGAGACGCAAATTCGGGCGGTCTGGTGACAGTCGTGCGAACGCCGAGGGGAATTTTTTTCGTGTTGTTTAAATAAAGAGTTTTTATCAAAAAGGTGTTTGCCGAGTTGTATCAGAGTTCCTTTGCTTTCATGACTCGAAAAGTACAGAAAACAGCATGATAATCATGAAAAAACATGGGCGGTCAACTTGCAGCCTGCACGAGCGCCGGTGTAACTCAAGTTGGCGCGAACTTGCCATTTTGGCGGTATATAAATGTCCCAGTGCGGACCCCTCTTGGGACGGTACTCTGGGAGATGCCTTAGTTCGCGCAACCTGTGAATCTGATCACACCATCAGTCTGGGGGATTTCAATGTCAATATAATTGAGGCTGGGAATCCAGGCCGGGTGAAATTATACTCTCTCTCGCCCTTTTTTTTAAATCAGTTTTATCACGACATGATCTTTTGTAACATTAATTTAGAGTATAAAAATAGATCAGGTATTTTCCGAGTGTGTAGGGACTTTAAGCGAGTGGATCAGCAGGCATTCAATGAAGCAGCGAACCTGACGGACTGGAATAGGGTCTTAAATTGTAATTCCGTTGACGACAAGGTTGAACGCTTCTCTTTCCTGGTCTTAGAACTAATTAATAAGTTTAGCCCGATCCAACGTTTGCGAATAGCTAGACCAAAGCCGCCATGGTTCTCGGATTCAGTAAAAAAGATCTCTAGAGCTAGAGACAGGGCTCGCTGTAAATGGCGTAGGACTAACTCGGAATCTAGTAGAGCTGAATTTGTGTACTTACGGAACTTAGCCACGTATGCCCTAAGAAGCGAAAAGAAGGGATATCTGTCGTTATTATCGGATATGAGCTCCTCTAAACATGTTCAGAAAAAATTAATCTAGCGGGGGTATGGTCTGAACAGCAACAAAATTCATGGGGTAAATTAATACCGGCCATTTGTGTCTGCCCTCCTGTCTTCCAGCACTGTTAGATATAATGAACACCTCCTTAAAAGTATCAGTGTTCCCCTCTGCTTGGAAACTAGGCATTGTGCGCCTATTGCCGAAGTGCGAAAGCCCAAGTTCTTATAAAGATCTTCGCCCAATCTTACTCTCTTGCCAGTCGGGATTTAGGAAGGGGTTCTCTGCTGAGACAACCCTTCTTCATGTTTCTGATGAGATAGGTCGGGCGATAGACTGTTCTGAGGTAATTTTGATGGCCGTGTTAGATCTCTTCCTTGCTTTTGAAACATTGAACCATGGCGTCGTCAATCCGTCAAAATTGGTTATTCTACCGATCGGTAAGGTTGATCGAGACCGTTTACCTATCTTCATTATCAACTCTTCGCAGCTTTCCGTTGTTTTCAGCGCAAAAAACGTAGGCCTGACAATGACTCTTTATGGTGCTTCGAAGGACACGCTGTTAAAAAGTTAAACGCTGCTTACATCCGAGTGAGGAACCTATATTCTTTCCGTCATTCGCTTCAGCAAAATATCACATTGATGTTAAGTCAATAGTTGATTCTCTCCTTTTTTGATTACGTCTTCACGAGCTATGGGCCTGTTCTGAATGCGTCCTTGAGGAAGAGAATACAGAGAGTGCAAAACTCCTGCTTAAGATACGCCCAAATATGATATTTGAGAGAGCTTCTTGCTGCTGTGGAAGAAGACGCCCTGAAAAATCACTCAGGACAAGATCCGACGGTAAATTTGTAGTTCCATTTGCTCGATCGTCTAAAGTGGAGGCTACTTTTTCATGCAGAGCGCCACGCATGCTTAACGATCTTCGAGACCCGTTATCCTCTTATACATTATGTTCAGTCAGAAATGAAATGACCGAAATACTCCGTACAAGCGCCTAATTATTTTATAAACGCCTTTTTTTAAATTTAATTTATTTATTTTTATTTTATTTCAGCTTTCTTGCGATCTATGCTGCCTCGTTAGTGCTAAGATAATGTCCAGCACTGTAGGTCGATTACACCCATACTTCGAATTATTCTGTTCCCGCGTAATGCATACATTTGTTTAATTGATTCAGCCAATTCTAGCTATAATTATAAGGTTACTCTTCTACCTTTTTTTTCTCGCATCACGATGTCGGATCGATTGGCTCGGATTTAATGATCCGTCTGGATAGTTAACATCCCAATATTAGATGTAATCTTCGTTTTCTAAAACGGGCATTCGAATGTATCTATAGAAAGGCATCCATTCTGTTAAGAGTCCTAGGTTTAGGGCAAGTTGTTGATGCAGAATGCCCGTCACATCATTATGTCTACGTATATTCTCTTTGAGCCAGTACGCGACAACCATAAATAATGTGCTCGATGGATCCGTTGGTATCTCCACACAATCGGCACCGGTCAACCACGTCTTGATGCCTCACTATCCACTTCATATTGATCTAATGTTTTGGGGCGCTCTCTGGTCAGATCATCGTTATTAATGTAACGGTAGTTATTAATGATATGGTAGCGTTTTTGATCTGCTAGATTCTGCTTATTTATTCTTGTGGCTAGTTCTGGGTTCTTAAGTAAGAAAAGTCGATGATATTCTCTCCTTACACGTTGGCCACTTTTCTTTGCCAAAAAATAAAAGCACATTACATCTCTGTTCATGCGGTATGTCCATTAGAGTGTATGGTAATATTTGAGCTCGAGGGGTCATAAAATGTGTCTCGACATACCATGAAAGCGATTGGTCGAAACGGGATTTTCATTTAAGCCCCGAAAACCAGGTAGAAAAATGATGGAAAATGTGCAGTTTTAGTGACTAACTAGGAAATAGTCCGGTGGAGGTGATATGGGTGGTTAGCCCCCCCCCCCCACCAACCCGGGTGTGCAGCTCTTCGCCCGTTTTCCGGAGGGTAAAAGCGGCTCAGAACCCACCACGAGAAGGTGGCTGCACGTCGGCGTCCGCCGTCTCCCATCCCAACCGACCAACCATAAATTGGAGGACTCTTTCACTCCGAAGAGTCAGATTCCGAGTCCGCGCTTGATGCGGCGACAAAATCTTTCTTTGTATTGAACTTAGGCATACTTTTTCTTGACCTAAGTGTGGACTTAATGTACCCGTCACGTGCTTCTGCACCACACACGCTTTTTGCGGCTTGGGTGACAAGTTTTACCGTTCCTTCCACCGCCTGTGTGTGACAAGGAAAGTCTCCGACCAAAGTTATGACCATTTCCGTGTACTGTGTTGCTTGAAAATTTAGTACAGGAACACGGAAAATGCGTGGGTCTGTGTCTCCGCCCCCTCCTTCTGCAGCCGCAGCCTGCTGCCTCTTTGACAGAATTGTTTGAACTGCCATTTTTCTAACTTCCTGTCTTTCGTCGGCCAATATGGACAGAAGAACATTCTGTTGGTGCGCAAAGTACGCATTATTGCTGATGACCGGGTCGACAACATCACGGCGTTTCTTAGGCAAATACCTGGACCTCTCCACTATTTCAAAAAGTATCTTGCTGCTATCGACAACGGAGTGCTTGATCTTGATAGCAAATCATGACGGGACGTAAACTTTTAAGACAAAACTAACTAAAGCTTTCAGATTAGCGGATGCCCTGGCTGTTGCTACGTAAAGACGAAGTATCCTGTTGGCTGCGGTTAGCCACCTTGAGTGTGCAAGAGGACCGGGGAGATCTTGCCTCGCTAGGTCCTCAGAACACACTCCTGATTGAATAGCCATGGAAATGTCATACAGGTACTTCTGATCCTTACTCAGCTCTGCAACATCTACATCCGGCAAATCCACATCCAATTTTTTGAAGCTGCATACAGGGAGGCTTTCACATTTCTCTAGCCACAAAGAGTGTTAGGACCACTGGTGCTACCATCAAGAGACTGCATAAGGTGCCGAAGAGGCAACTCATTTAAATGGAGGAGACAAACAATCCATTGTAATGGATGGTTTTAGTTTCTTCTCCAACAAACGAATTACACCACCATTGTGTCTGGTATTTACGTTAGTTCCATCGCAACCAACAGCAACAAGAAATTGTCTGGTATCATTTTCATCTAAAAATTTGAGGATGCATTTTGAAATGTCAATTGCTGTGCCCGATGGTGGAGTAACGTGGCCAATGTAACACGAGCCTGGCTCTTGCACAAGTGAAATGTGTTCCTCGGTGTGAATGCCACGGTAGTATTTTGCCCCTTCATTTACTTGTACACTAGTTTTATCCTTACGGCCGTCAAAGTAAAGACCGCGAAGTGGGTTTTTGGTAAAGACATCAGCAGGGGACACATGACTACCACGAACTACTGTTTTGACTCTTTGAATTTTGGATTTATCTATCAAAAATGAGTTGTCTGTGCTACTGATAAGACCAACATCTGTAAGAACCGCTGAGGCTATGGCAGCTGTTTGTCTGAAGCTCAAGCCATACCTATCACTTACTAGAGCAGTATTAAGTAGTGCAGATCTATTTTGTGAAGTTCCTGGGTTATTTCCTTTAATTTTGATTTTGAACTCGTCCGAACCAGAGTCTTGTTTCAGTTTCTATCTGTATTGTATGTACAGTGGCGGTGGATGGACCAGCAGCTCCACAATCTGCCGTTTTTGGTTGCAGCACCTCGGACTTTCTAGATTCCCCTTTTCTCAGGACTGCAGTTCCTTTCTTATCGACTTGGCCTATAACCATCTGTCGCGAGGTCCTTTGTCTAAGAGAAAGAATTTCTCAATTGCTGGAACTTTCTTTGACTTATCAGTACAGTGGCAGATACTTCCCTCCGGATTAGCTGGGTCGATAGGACATATACAAAAGCCACGTCGAAAAGTACATTAGACTTTTCAACAAATTTTTTAACGGCCCTTTTTAAACCGTAACTGGCTTTCCTAGACTTATTCTGGTATGACTTAAGGAGGTTCTAGTGTTCTTTATGAAAAGAAACAATTCTATTAGTGATTGTTTTTTGGCCCGCAGCAGGTATTGAAGAGCAATTTTCATTTTTCATACAGCCTTTTCATACAGGTTCAAAACCTGAATCGCAACAACCTTAGCTACGTCCAGGAAAGGGGCTTTAGGAGAAAGTTCTTTCACATGCGTGTTATTGAACTTTTCGTCAAAACAGGCCAGAAGGACATCCTTCAACGTCGGCAGTTGACGTTGCAGTTGACTCGTTGCGGCGCTTACCTAGGTATATGCCGTATTTGCTACAATTCAATAAAATTGCACATTTTCCACCATTTTTCTACCTGGTTTTCGGGGCTTAAATTAAAATCCCGGTTCGACCAATCGCTTTCCTGGTATGTCGAGACACATTTTATGACCCCTCGAGTTTAAATATTCCCATACCGACCTTCGGGTCGCCGTGTAAAGCTACAAGCAGATTTGCATGTTTTCATGAAAATTTCAAAATTTCAAGGGCGCTACGGGGATAGTAAATATTATCCGACTGCACTGAAACTTTTTGTACTTTAAATTGGTATGGTTTCACAACTTTTCCGCACCCCGATCATCCAAAACATGAAAAACTGGATTTTCGATACTCTAATGTCCAGTTGAATCCCCTTCTTGGTTGTTGAACCACTGCTTCTGGCTCTGGTTATATTAGGCCATCTACCTCTGGAGGATGCGGTGCTGCTGGATTATCACCAGTTTGATGAAGAACATCAATTGCCGCTGCTTGATCGTGTGACGCGGCTTCCTCTAACAGATGTTCATTTACGTCGTTTTTCCTTTCATTCTAAAATTGTATCCTTTTTCGCGTGGGGATTTAAACTTCGCACTTTCATAATAGATACGCACCAATTCCTCATTCATTGTGGTATCCCACTTGATGCTCTTCCACGAAATTTCTATTGAGGTGGTTGGCTGCAAATAGCTAACGCTAGCCAAAGCATCCTCAGCAGGCACAGTTGATGTTCATTGCTTACCGTATACAGCAGATGTTCTTGCTTGCCATCTGTTTGATTAGTGAGATCTGCCTGACCATCTCGCAGCTCACCATCACCACAGTCCAGCATGCTGTGGCCCCCAGCGGTGGCTCCAGTGGCGCCCCTACGATCCTCGGGAAGCGACAAGCGTTTCATAATTTTCAAAAGACCATCCATTAAAATTTATGGGTTTTGGTGTTCCTCTTAGTCACTTTCCGATTCGTTCTCTGCCTGTCTGGCATGGGAAAACCCTGTCAGTAGCAATGCTACAGCCAACATAGCGATCATGGTTCCTTAAAGCAACCAATCCCGACGCAACTGGAACGCGTGCGTCATCCACTTCTGCTCCTTCTGTCCTAGAAGGTAAGCAAGAGCGGGAAATTTACGCGAGATAACATCGTGCAACACTGTTCCTTGGAGTCAGGTCTCTAGCCGCGGATCTCATATCTGGATACTGTTTTAGAGCTACCAATCTTTGTAGAATGTTATGAGGAACAGTGTTGACGGACCAGTTGAAGTGATCCCAGGAGAACAGCCTTTTGCATCCGGTTCGCGATGGAATGAGCCTGACGCTGGTAAGCAGGAATATTGTTGAGTTGGCTAAGAAATGAAGCTTTCATACCTCCAAGAATTCTAGTAGATCTTACACTATGCTCTTACACTATATAATAAAAATTTGGGCTTTCGAATTATCTGGAAAGAAGAAGATCCAGGCGACCAATATGCTGGCCGTTCCTATACTGCTCTACACATTTGGTGCAGTAAAATGAAACGTCGATGAATTGAAGCAACTTGACCGAAGCACACGCAAGATGATGACAATCCATCGAAGTCATCATCCTAGAGCTTCCGTACCTCGAATATATATCCCTCGAGGTAAAGGGGGTAGAGGCTTGCTAAGCTTAGAGGCTCTCCATCGAAGAACGGTTCTGGCTACAGCCTGCTCAGTTCTAAATAGCAGAGATTCTCTTATGCGACTCGTACATCAACATGAAGTCGTCAATGCTGTGGCGTTTCTATACCGTGCCGCAGATAGGGCCGCAGAGGAGCTTGACCTCCCATTTGATTCCAGCGACACTGCACATGGCCTAGCATCACTAACATCTTTGGTGCTCAAAAGTCGTGTACAGAACTCGTGTATAGAACTCGTGTATAGAAGTCGTGTATAGAACTGAGCAGGCTGTAGCCAGAACCGTTCTTCGATGGAGACCCTCTAAGCTTAGCAAGCCTCTACCCCCTTTATCTCGAGGGATATATATTCGAGGTACGGAAGCTCTAGGATGATGACTTCGATGGATTGTCATCATCTTGCGTGTGCTTCGGTCAAGTTGCTTCAACTCATCGACGTTCCATTTTACGGTACCAAACGTGTAGAGCAGTATAGGAACGGCCAGCATATTGGTCGCCTGGATCTTATTCTTTCCAGATAATTCGGAAGCCCAAATTTTTCTGAGAATTTGGCGATACCTTTTTCCAAGGGCCGTTTTTAACACACGCACATCTTATATCTGATATAGCTTGTAGTCACTTGTCTTTTATCAGATGTTATGACAAATCTTGTCCGCCACAAGAGCATAAGCTCTTTTATGCATCTTACTATTTTTGGATGCACCTCCAGGCACTCAATGAGCTTAATAAGTGGCTCATGGTTCGTGTTATCGAATGCCTTACGGTAGTCAATCCAAGCCATGGACAGATTTCGTCGATACCTGATCGAGTCCTGGGTAATACACCTGTCTATTAACAGGTTCTCCCTGTAACCTGCCAGACCTCTCTTGCATCCACTTTGTTCAACTATTGCACTCCATACCGGCTCGATAGATGTCAATATCCTCTTTTTGAGGATGCCAGTGAATAGCTTGTAGCTGGTGTTTAAACAAGCTATGGGCCTGTAGTTCTTTGGAGTTGATAAATCTCCGGTCTTAGGGATCAATACCGTGCGTCCTTCCACTAGCCACTGCGGGACGGGTTGTTCTCCGTTTAAGAAAGTAGTAAATATACGAGCTAGATGTTGGTGCGTAGAAATAAATTTATTCCACCAAAAGTTGTTGATATTATCTGGGCCTGGCGCTGAAAAGTCTTTAGTTCTAGCGATAACTGTCTTCACTTCTTCAACAGTAATTAGTGGACACTCTTCCTCTGGACCTTGTAACCTTTGCCTTTGGCAAAAGTTACGAAAGAGTGATATCTCTGAAGAGTCTTCATTTAGCTGATAAGTATCTCCACATACTTGCTCCCAGAAGACTTGAATCTCTTCTCGACTAGGCGGATTTTTAACGGCACGTGACGTTTTATTGAACAGACGGGAAGGATGAGTAGAAAAGGTGGAATTTTCCTGAATCTACTTTACTCGCCGTTCAAGGCGCTGTTTCGCTGTTGAAAGAGATCTTATTTTTTGCGTCCAGTGTTGCTTGATGGTCAACAGTTTACATTTGTTCAGCGTGTGATTTGCTTTCCCTAAGTTTCGAGCAAGTGTCCTAACTTTTGGAGTGAATTTTTTATTTAATGTTATGTAGCTAATCACGCACTGAATAGTTGATGCATGCCGTCTCGGCGTTTCAATTTTGAACTGAAGCTGTGCAATATGCTCGCGAGTCTTACTCAGACGTACTGAAGTATCGTTACTTCTATTGTCGCTAAACAGGGAGACTGCCTTCTCGTAAACTACACAGTTCAGATTCCAGAAATTAACATCTTCGAGGAGCAAATCGGGGAGAGCTGTATTAGCTTCAGCTAATTTGTCCATCCTGAGAAAGACTTTTTGGTGGATAGATCTCCTACTTCTCATGTTGGCATTATCGGCTATCTGCAAAGGTGGTCTTGCTGGAGCGGGTGGAATGTTCGCTGGATGATGTTTCTCTTCTTCATGTTGATAAAGAGCTTCATATCCGTTTTTTCGCAAAAACGATATCTGATCTCTTAAATTCTGAGGCGTTTGACAGCATATTCCGGGTGCATATTGACCCGACGGTCATGTAACCTCTGCATGAATCCTCTTCGCGCCGGTCTGGAGTGCATCGGATTCCCTGTGGAATCCCCACTTTCTTTTCGTTTATTACTGTCGAGATTTTTTGTGTAGGTTTGGCGTCTGTATCTCCGTGTCCCAGATTAACTTTATTGGTAAAACTCCCCCCCCCCCCCCCCCGGGCAAAACGGGTATTTTAAAATGGTCATAACTTCCTTTCTACAAACGCGAATTGAATTTTCTATGAGTGATTTCGATTTTTTTTAAGTATTCTTAAACGGAAGCTTGACTTTTCCCCAATAAAAATGTTGGTCGACATTGTAGGACTGACAATAGTTATGCGGTTATGCGAATATATCCGAACGAAACCCTCTCTCGCGCACTTGGACAGGCCGGCAACTTGTGGCTTTTTGACGGTCTTAGAAAACAAATCATGTTCTATTGCGAATTAAATTTTTACATTCTCATTCTAATGAGAAGGTATTGGTTTTATGTAAAATTTGACATAGTCGGTTTTCATCAAATCTCCACGTTTTGAGACCCCCTGAGCTAGAAAAAACGATTTTTACGAAGGTGTCTGTCTGTCTGTAGTCTGTCTGTCTGTCTGTCTGTCTGTCTGTCTGTCTGTCTGTCTGTAGCCACGATAACTTTCGAAAAAATGATCAGATTTGATTGAGCTTTGGTACACTTTTTTATGGCCGAAAAATAGGAAACGAGTTCGTTAACCAGCTATTTTGGATGAAAATCCAAAAAGTGAGCACATTTTGAAAATTTTTGAGACCACTTTTTTGGAAGATTTGAAAATGCTATGTACGGTTATTAGTAGTACGCAAAATGACGAACAAAATATTCT
>CAKNYM010044777.1:2522-13565 GCA_932195095.1 Andricus curvator | reverse complement strand
TAGTATTTCAATGGAAAGCTTGTGCAGCATTTTGAATTATGAAAGCATTATTTTCAGCAAGGTCAAGCAAAATAAAGAACGCTCCTTGTTAAAACGAAAATCTATGTATGTCGATGTCTTTTGTTTTTCGACTACGAGACCGATGATCGCGCGCTGGGGCGCGCGTGTTTTCGCTTTTTGGAATATTTTGTAATTATCTTTGAAATTTATGTTGCAATTCGAATTAATCCGAAACAATTCGAAGCAACTTTTCAATCCCCTTCAGTCTCCAATCCTTTTGAATACGTGGGACTTCTTGAATTCAAGCAGAATGAATCCGACTGAATCTGACTCCAGCCCGAATGGATAAATGTGATTCAAAAACCAATCCGAATGAATAGCACACCAATCGGTAACAAATTTTCACTCCTCAGTCCGATGTCCAATCTGAATGAATCCAAGACACATCCCATATCCCAACCAGTTTTAATCTTTTTAATGCTCGCAAGTCCCTGTGCTCAATTCGAGTGAATCGGGAACTAATCCGAACCGAAAATTCAATTCTTTTAAATCCCTGCGTCAACATAAACTTGAATCCTAACACGCCTTTTAATTCTTTTCAATCCGTGGGCCCAATCCAATGAATCCGTGGCTCATCCAAAATGTCTTTTCAATCCCTAGCAATTCTTGCACGTACAACAACTTCAATCCGACTCAATCCAAATCAATCCGAACTCGCAATTCAGTAATTTTCAATCCGAATGAATCTATCCCCTTCTAAAAAATCTCTAAAATTTTGACAGTTTTCACGCATTTTTTAACGTTTTCCGGAAATCTGAAAATGTATCAGATTTCGTCAATATTAATGCTATTTGTTATTTATTATCAATTTTTCAAGTTTTCGCATATGTCTCATCGTTTTCGACATAATTCAAATTTTTTATTTTTCCTTTTGAAAATCTTTTTATTGGGCTAATTTGTGGTGGCCGAGTACCAGCCCTTGTATAAAACCCTGATAATTTTGTCAGTTTCACGTATTTCACTGGTTGCGAGATCATTCAACATTTTTTTTAAAATAATTTTGAAAAGACTGTTACTGGGTTCATTCATGGTGACCGAGGACCATAACCCTTTACAAAACCCCGAAAGTTTTTCAGTTTTAACATATCTTATCGTTTTGAGATAACTCAAAATTGTTATTTTGGAAATCATTCTATTGGGCTGATTCTGTGCGCCCAAGGACCATTGCGGTCAGGAATACCATGAAAATTTGGTCAGGTTTCGCGTATCTCTTACCGTTTTCGAGATAAATAAAAATTTTAAATATGTTTCTGAATTTTTAAATCTTTCTATTGGGTTAGTTCGAGTTTGTTGAAAACAATCCTGTTCTCAAAACCCCTTAACATTTGCTTAGTTTTCATGTACCTCTGATAGTTTTCGATATAATTCAAAAATTTTATTATTGTTTTGAATTTTTTAAATCTCTTTATTGGGTTACTTTGAGTTTTTCGAAAAAAAAACTTTGCAGAATCCCTAAGATGTAATTAATTTTCACGCATCTCTGAATGTTTTCGAGATAATTCAAATTTTTTATTTGAAAATTTTTTTAAATCTGTTCACTGCTTTAGATCGGGGTGACCGAGGACCATCCCTCTTTTGAAAATGTTGTCAGTTTTAACGTATCTTTGGCCGTTTTCAAGATAACTGAAAATTTTCATTTTTAAAAATTTTGAAAATCGTTTAGTTGGGTTAGTTCAAATTGGTCAAAAATAAAATTCCTCCACAAAAACCTTAGTATTTACTTAGTTTCCAGGTTTCGCTGGCCGTTTTCGTGGTAATTCAAAATTTTGATTTTTTTTATTCTGAAATTTTGTTTACTGGTTTAGGTCGGGGTGGCTGAAGCCCATTCCCTTTCAGAAAACCCTCAAAATATGGTCAGTTTTCGTGAATCTCTCACTGTTTTCAAGATAAGTAAAAATGTTTATTTTATTTTTATTTAAAAAATCCTTCTATTCGGTTAGCTCAAGTTGGTCAAGAACAAAACCCCTCTGCAAAAATGCTTAAAATTTAATTAGTGTTCACGTATCTCTGACCGTTTTCGAGATTATTAAAAATTATTTTTTTTAATTTCAAAAATCTGTTTAATTTTTACGTCGAGATGGCCAAAGACCATCCCCCTTTAGAAAAGCTTGAAAATGCTGCCAGTTTTCGCGTCTCCCTCACCGTATTCAAAATAACTCAAAATTTTAATTTTTTTGTTATTTGGATTTAAATAATCTTATTATTAGATTAGTTTGAATTGGTCAAAAACAAACCCCCTCTGTAAAATCTTTAAATTTTGGTCAGTTATCACGTATCTGTTACCCTTTTAGAGATCATTTAAGATTTTGGATTTTTTTTCAAATTTTGATCATTTGTTTAATGGTTTGGGTCGAGGTGGTTGAGGACCAACCCCCTTTTGAAAACCTCAAAATGTTGTCAGTTTTCGTGTATCTCTAACCGTTTTCGAGATACCTCAAAATTTGGATTTTTTTTTAAATTTTGAAAACACTTTCTTCCCTCTCCTCTATGTTTAGAGAAACTAAATAAATTATAACTAATTTGACTTAAACACACTTATTTGTAATCCAAATTTTAAACTATTGTATTAATTCATTATAATAATGAAGTCAGAAATCTTGACTCTTTTGAAATTTGCGACCACTTGAATTGTCGAGTTATTGAATCTTTTTTTCATTATCGACTTATCGAATCTTGCTTTCGATTCTCGACAGCTGTTTGGCTGATTCTGTTGTGACTTTCATTAGATGTAAATGGCTAACTGAATTTACCAATAGGGTTTAGGGACTACGCATGAAGTTAGCCGAAATGCATGTACTTTTTATAATAGGACCCACAAGACATTCAAGTTTACTTCAGAGAAAGGAAGAATTCTGTATAGTGATAATTTGTGTATAAAAATACTTTAAACTATTGTTAATTGATGTTAACCTTTCACAAGTCATTAGTAAGTATGTTGATCCATAATTTTCATCCCGAAAATACAGGTCTGAAATTCTTGAATATTGATTCTAATTAGGAAGCGTGAACAAATAACGTAAAATTAAATAGAAGGGGGGGGGGGTCTGATTTCTGTTACGTTGATGATGAAAATATGTAGCTAAACCTCGAAAACAACGTTATGGAGAGGCGAGGGGTAAAACGAAAAACGTTAGTTAATTAGTGAACGCTCCCTTAAAAACACTTTTGCTCCCTAATTTGTTTATAACTACATGAATAATTTTGATGCATTTAGTACCGCTAAACTTAATTTTTAGAAAGTTTCTGCACCAATCAAAAGTATTTTTGAATGAATTGAATTTTAATGAAACAGCGCTGGTCAGTGCACCGGCTGGAATGGCCGGTCTCACACTGGGAGTTATTGGGAATTTACTGTTCATAATCCATTACAGCCTATAATTCTTGACCGATTTTGATGTGTTTTTTTTTATTAATACTCAGGAATAGTTCCTGCAGGACGACTTCAGGCCCGAGTTTTTAATTTCTTTTCTGTAATTTATTATTTAAACAAAAAGAACGTTAAAATTGGACATTTTACGAATGTTATTATTCTTCTCCGAAGAAAAGTCTTAAGAGAAGCCGCTATCTATCAGAATTATTGTAGATACACTTTAGGAACGTAAATATTTAGTTTAGGATCCAAGCCGATTGTTATAAACAATTATTTTAATACGGTGCTCAACCGCAACAAAAAACTTGATCTTGATGAAAAATCACCAAATATCTCATAGGAATAGTATTTGGAATATTTACTAACCATTAGTTAACAATTACTCGCGAGTGTTATCGTTATTAACAATATTTTAAATAAATAATCGTGTGTGGCAATTTTACCACTGAATAAGCGGTTTTTTCGTAATAATTATTTTAATGCATCTTGATAGACGTACTTCAATAAGTAGCTTTGTCAGTAATTCTCAATTAATATTAATATTAAGTAACATTAGAAAATTGTAAGTTTTATAGACAAAAGAATTAAGGAAAATTATTTTGCTATGGAAATAAAAATTTTTTTTTCACCACTTATACTTGTGTGGAGATATTTTTGTAAAGCAAAATTAAAATTATTAATAAAAAAAATTAATTATAAATTTGAATAAATTATAATAAACACGCAGAGAAATGACCTCTTGTATCGAAACGTTGTCTCTTAATACAAATAAAGTTTCCTCTTAAATTTAAGATTAAGCGGATTTTCATGTGTCCCAAAAAGAATCTTTTTACAGGAAACATTAATTTGCGACAAACTTCATCTAATCTACCAGCCGAAAAATTGAGCGATTGGGTGCAACACAGCCTACTTTTATTTTCGAAAATCACTTGTTTTTAATTTGTTTTGCACATAACTTCATGAAGAACAAATGAAAAAGAAGTGACTTCTAAAAATTCATGTAGGCTGTTATTGCATCCAACCGCTCAGTTATTTGGCTGGTAGATTAGATGAAGTTTGTTAAAAATGAATGTTTGCTGTAAAAAGAACTTTCTTGAGCCAAATGAAAATCCGGTTAATTTTAAATTTAATAGGAAATTTTATTCGTCTTAAGAGACCTTTCCATACAAGACTTCATTTCTCTGCGTGTTTATTATAATTTAATATAATTTATTAATTATTTAAAGCTATTCACCGTGTTATTCGCTTAATTCATATTTTGTTTAAAAAAAATATCTTTATGTAAGTATAGGTGGTGAAAAATCCTTTTATTTCCATAGCAAAATAATTTTCCTTAATTCTTTTGTTTATAAAAGTGACAATTTTCTATCATTACTTAATATTAATAGAGGATTACTTACAAAGCTACTAATTGAAGTACCTCTATCAATATGCATTAGAATAATCATTACGAAAAAACTGCTTATTCATTGGTAAAACTGCTACACATGATTATTTATTTAAAATATTGTTAATAACAATGACACTCGCGAGTTGATGTCACAATTTCTCGATGAAATATAATCACTGAGATAGCTGCAACATATTTTAGTAGAAAAAATTATTTGTTCCTAATGAAAGAAGCTCAGTTTTTTAATTTGTTTATAATATTGTTATCAACAATACAAATATTTAACATTTTTATATTTCTTCAGCTTTTTATTATAACTTAGAATTGATTTGAAAGTTGTTTGATGAAATAAAAAAAAAATCACTTTGTTAATTTGAATATTTATAATAATGGTAATTGTAATTGTTTATAACAATTGGCTTGGATCCTAAACTAAATATTTACGTTCCTAAAGTGTATCTACAATAATTGTGATAGATAGCGGCTTCTCTTAAGTCTTTTCTTCGGAGAAAAATAATAACATTCGTAAAATGTCCAATTTTAACGTTCTTTTTGTTTAAATAATAAATTACACAGAGCGAAATAAACAAATCGGGCCTGAAGTCGTCCTGCAGGAACTATTCCTGAGTATTAATAAAAAAAAAACATCAAAATCGGTCAAGAATCGAATGCTGTAGTGGTATATGAACAGTAAATTCCCAATACCTCCCACTGTGGGCCTGTCCGCGAGCGCGAGGGAGGGTTTCGCTCGGATTTATTTGCATAACTGCGTAACTATTGTTAGTCTTATAATGTCAACCAGAATTTTTTGTTGTTGAAAAATGCAAGCTTTCCATTAAAAATACTTTTAAAAAATCAAAAGAACCGGAAGTGTAGAAAATGTTAAATAAACATTTTACATCGTAATTTGTTTATAAAAGTAAAAACATTAAAAACAATAGATTTCATAGGATGGAAGAGCATAAAAAACCCTTCGGAAATCACTAATAGAAAATTCAACTCGCATTTGTAGAAAGGAAGTTATGACCATTTGAAAATACCCTTTCTGCCCGGGGGTGAAAGTTTCACCCCTGTAGTTCGGAGAGGGATGGTAGTGAAAGTCTATAAATTGATGGGTGAACTACTATCATATAGGTAAACAAACTCTGAAAATTTGAAGGCAATCGGAAGACATGACTTTTAAGCTTGGGACAGTTCAGAAATAATGTCCCATATATTGAGTTACAGAAAAGGGGATTGAAAAAATAGGGCGACTATATTTAATCTGAAAGATATACGTAAAAAATTTATAGGCGGGAAGAACAATATTAAGCTGTAATAGAAAAGAGTTTAAAAAAAAAAGAAAGTATAGAAAAAGATAGACTTAAACAGCCAGTGGTTAGTCCGAGTTGCAAAAGAGGGGATTGTAAGAAAAGACGTAAAATTATTTTGACAAATATGTAGGAAAATATCAACGTGAATGACATAGAAAAGTGGGACTTGAAAAATAGACTACCTTTAATTTGACAGATATGTGAGAAGATTGACGTGAATAAACAATTATAGGCTGCTGGAATAATAAAGAAAGAATTCAGAAAAATAAGTGAAGGATTATGTTTATAAAAACACAGAAACAGATAGATATAGGATAGATAAAATAGAGAACAGATAGAGGATCTTGATAAAATAGGCAAACTATGTTTATCCAGAAAGATACAGAAAAGTCTCGTGAATGAAATAATAATAATAAGCTGAGACAGAAAAGAAGGGATTCAGAAAGATAGGTAGAAATTTACGAAATACAAAAAGTAAATCATTAATATTAACGAGGGATCTGGCGAGGGCTAGAAAAATGAAGATATTGAGAAGTATAGGCTGTATTGACAAAGGGATAGAAAAACATAGACATAAATAGACGAAAATATAGAATTGTCAAAACAGGCGCGCCAAAATTATTTTAAAAGATATAGAAAAAGATTTAAAATTGTAAAAAATGATAAACTGAGATGAAAAAGAGAAGATTCAGAAAGAGAGGTGGATGATTTTATTTTTTTCATATATTTATATGTTTTGTAGAGAAATATAGACATATAAGAATAGACAAGAGATATTATATGCAGTCTCAGTTATATAAACATTAACAAAGGTAGGCGAGAATATTATATCGGAACATCGACAGAAATTTCGATATTCCTGAGATATGCTGGAATATTTTAGGACATTTTTTGGATATTCAAAAGTCCCACGTGAGATATCTATCTCAAAAATTGTGTTACAACCCGATAAATGATGGTTTAATTGTTAACAGGTTATCTCCAAAAAGTCCTGATTAACCCAGAAACTCAAAACGTTGCTGAGGCTTCACAAACTGAATGAAGTCTAGTCATAGACTTCGTTTATTATTTTGTGTGCCGTCATTCATTTATTCTCGTCCGAGAATACTATCTCCGGTTATTTCGTGGGGGATTTTCAATTGATAAATAAATTAACGAATTTTAGAAATATCACTGAAATTATATTCTGACAACCCCCAAGCTTAAAAACACAAAATGTATTCCCTCTCAATCGTCAAACAGAACACTTCATTTTTAACTCAAAAACTTATACGCAAGTTACAAAACATTTAATAATGATATAACGTACGTACAAATTGGAACGATACAGGTACTCACCAATATAGTAGTCCATCTTAATTCTACCGCTAAAAAAAGATTCATAATAATTGGGGTAACCCTTCTCATTTCCTTTTCTAACGGGCCTATGTTTTATTTATTTTCATTCGTTGTCAATAATGCAACTTTAGTTCTTTTTAAACGCTGTCGCGGAGCACAAACGTATACATACGTTCCGGCCCGACACTTCCTCCCACTTACGTGTTTTACTCGTATTAACTGAAACAGCAACCAAGTGGCGTTCAACCGAAAAAATATGGAGTACGCTTAAATTCGCATATTTCTACTTGCCTCTCTCCCCACTAATTCAAGCACTAACTACAATAGGCACTTTCTCGGAGGATTTGAGATTCAGCCTCGAAATTGCCCAAGGCGCATCGTTTGTTGCAAACATTAATTTTCGTGGCGCCGTCTCCTGTTGCTCCAAAAGAGTACGCGGTCTTCCCGAAATCCGGTTATTTTTTTTAATTGGCTCTGACACTTTCTGTTTTTAAAAATTCTTCTACTGTTACTTATGTTATTTCTTGAATTTTACTTCTTACAATTATTTTTCTGTTGTTGCTAAATTTTCCAAACGTGCTCATATAAATATTTTTTATTGCAACTTAAAGATGCTTAATTTGTAATACCAAAACTAGATATATACACTGGTGCGAAAGGGGTATGTGACAATTAGAATATCTGATTTGAAACTTTTGATTATCCGTGAAATGTTCCAAAAACATCCCATGGATATGTAAATTTCCATCTTGATGTGATATCCTGTAGGTATCCCTGCGGTGTCTCTAGGATATCTCGGGATATAAATGAGATATAAACATAAGTTATCCTGGGATGTCCTGTTGCTATGAGGGATTGCATTGACAAACAAGTATAAAAAGATGTGAAGCTTTTGAATAACTCCAAAACATTCCAAAAACATCCCATGGATATCTGGATTTCCGTCTTCATGTCATATCCTGTAGATATCCCTGCACTGCCCCTAGGATATCTCAGTATATATATACCATTAAACCATTTCCCTTTCAGGTTAGGCGTGACACTACCCGATTCGGGTAGTGTTTCTAGGTTTTTCTTGTAGTTATAAATAACTACAAGTGTGGGCTCACCACACCCACGATGTGCCAACAGCACTCATGTCAGTATTCTTGAATGGTCACCCATCCAAGTACTAACCGCGTCCAACGCTGCTTAACTTCAGTGATCTGACGAGAACTGGGTTTTTCAAATGAGATATATTGAGATATAAACATAAGTTATCTCGAGATATTCTGTTGCTATGAGGAATTACATTGGCAATCAAGTAAAAATAGATTGACTTGGACAAACAAAGGATAGTCTGGGTTGGAAAAGAAGTACCCTGCCGACGAACGGAACTGAAACGGCATTGGGCTGTTCCAGTTCCGTTTCAGGGTCTATTTGTGCTGATTTCTGACCGGCCTCACCAACGACCTACTTTCTGGTCAGGTACCTGCGCGCTTGGACAGAACAACCCTTCCATCAGGGGTCCTTCGTTGGAAAATGGGGTAAAAAAATTGAAATAAAAAATTTATTTGGAATCTACGTATTTTTCCGATTCCAACGACATGTAATTTTTCTATAAAGGTTGACAATTTGAGAAGTATTTAGTATTTAATTGAATATTGAGCTAAAGTTTTTTTATATTAAACTCCTTCAAATGTTCAACTTTCTTAGGCAAGTAATATATCATTGGAATCGGAAAAATTCGTAGATGCTAATTATGATATTTTCAAATCGCTAGTTGAAAAATTAAAAGTTTGTAAATTTCCTTACTTTTACCGGCCTGTGGACAAAAGACCCCTGCTGGAGTAACCTCACCCACACTGAGTTCCGTGAATAGAACGAAAAGTAGGAGAAAAAATTAAGCCTGGACGGGCCTGACCATACCTGAAAACTGAGCAAAAAGTTTGCCGACCACTGACCTGAACGGCACTCGAGTGATGCGACGATCGTATAATGGTCCTATTGTATCCGTCACGTACCGGGCGGGCAGAGTGATTTACAGTATGTAGTTCTAAAAAAATGTTAGATACCTGAAATTATCGAAACACGTAGATTCTGATTTTTCAACTTTGGCAGCAGCAATTTCAAAATTTCACAATTGTTAATCCCTTTTAGCTGGTGTACTTGGTAGCCTCGCCGCAGATATAAAGGGAACATCTGTAGGCATTTAAAACTGAAACTTTATTAGCAGTAAGCATTAAATGAGCAGCACTGAAACGGCACTGAGTAGTGCCGTTTGAGTGCCCTTCGATCGGCAGGGTAATACGCTTCCTGTGCTCATTCAAATCGTTAGAACGTAACTTGATCAGTTTCTAACAATCTTAATTTGTAAAATAGGCAGAAAAGTAATCAAATAATTAGTAAAACTTAAAACAGGAATGGCAATCGCCAAGCTCTTTTTGAAAATTCCAGGATTTCCAAGTTCTTTTTCAAAATTCCAGGAGCTTTCCTGGGTTTCCAGGTTCTTTTTTAAATTTCCAGGACTTCTCCAAGTTTTACAAGTTCTGTAGCTGCCCTGAAGAAATTATCATAAAATTTTAGTATTATTTTCAAAAATAAGTAAGATCTCCACCTAGTCTGAAATTACGTTAAAATCTATCTGAATTTGAAGAGTTAACCTAAGATCGAGACAGTAGAGCTCAATTTTCATGTTAATGAAAAAATCTGCTCTGATTATTGGTCGTTACCAACCCTCATGATCACGCACCTAATTTTTGTTTAGTACTTACAAAAAAAAACTATCAAAAGGGTTCAATCCAGAAACGTTATTTACTCTACATAAAGTAGCCGGCTTGCGCAATGATGTTTAGCAGAAGTCGAATGCGTTTTGGAAAAGCAAGAGTAATTGAGGCGCCGGATGCAAACAGGAGATATAAAATTATTTTGCTGGAGTGGAGAGGCTCCTAAGCACTTGAGAATAAAGTTTTGAATTTTAATTTTTTAAATACACATCTACATTGTAAATTGAATGGCGCATCTTTTTCTTCCAATAAAAAAAGTTGTAGCTCTTTTAGTTTTTGTATTATTTACAAAAAACTGTTTTTTTTTCTCCGATTAAAATATTTCGCCTTTTTTCACTTCAACTCGCAACGAAATCGGAACTTTTCAATATTTTCAGGCAACATTCATAATAAGTACACATGGTTATGTTCTGCGATCGATGACGTTTGCAAAAGTTGAAAATGTTTTTTTTTAAGTTAATAATTTTTGGCCGAGGCGTTGCATAATTCATGCACAAACAACTTCGATCGTTTCGGGAGTCTAGCGAATTTTGAGCAATCGAAAACTGTCAATGAGAAAGTTGTTCAGGAAGGTTCAAATAAGTTTTCTGGAAAGTTTAAGTTCAATTGAAGTAGTAGGGCCCCTCCACTCCAGAAAAATAATTCTATATCACCTTTTTGCATACGGAGCCTCAATTCTTAAATGCCACATTTTCAGATAATTTCTCGGAATCCACCTACGACCTTTTTGAAGAAATTTTATTTCAACACATTTAACCTTTCAGTATCTCTAGAACAAGCTTTTGTTTTACTTTTAAAATGTGAATT